>MU279060.1:0-264778 GCA_022385715.1 Xylaria cubensis | reverse complement strand
AAAAAATTATATATATAATATATATTTTAATATAAATTTTATATTTAACTTTTTATATATTTTTAATTTTAATATTTTTAATAATATTTATTAAAATTTTTAATTTTTTAAGTTTTAAATATTTTACTTTTTAATATTAAACTTTTTTATTATTTTTTTAAAGCTTAAACTAATTTTATAATAATTTTTAAAGCTTATTATATATAATAATAATTAATTTAATAATATTTAAAAAAACTTTATAAAAAATATTAATTATTAAAAATTTATTAAAATATAATATAATTAAAATATATTTAAAAAAAACTAAATTATATTTTTTAATTAATTAAATTATTAAAATATTAGTTTATAAATTTTTATATTAAAAAAAGCAGTTTAATTTATAATATTAAATTTTTTTTTTATAAAAATAAACTTTTAATATTATATTTATATAAAAGCTTTTAATTAATATAACATTTTTAAAAATTAAATATTTTATTTATTTATTTTATAAGCTTATTAATATATTTTATATAATCCTTTTTTTTTTTTTTAATATAAAAAAGTTAATAGTTTTTATTTTTATATAATTTTTATTTTTAAAAAATATAAATAAACTTTTTATTAAAAGCTTTTTATTATTAATTAAATAAAAAGCTTTATAATTATTAAATATAATATTTTTTAAAAATAAATATAAACTATATTTTAATATAATATATATTTTTAATATAATTATTATTTTATTTATAAAAGTTTAATTAATAATTATATAAATAAAATTATAATTAAATTATTTATTTTTATTTAATTTTTTTTTTTTAAATTTATTGCTTAAATAAAAGTTTTTTATTTTTTAGCTTTTTTTTATAATTTTTTAATATAGCTTTTTTTAACGTTTATATTTTTAATAAGTTATTATTTTTTTAATTTAATTAAATATTAAATTTTTAATTAATTTATTTAATAATTTTATAATTATTTTTTATAAATATTTATATTTATATAAAACTTATTTATATATATTATTTAAATTAAATAAATAAAAATATTAGTACTTTTTTTAATATAATTTTTTTTTATTAATAATTTTATTATAATTTTTTTTAATATTATTAAATTAGTTTAAAAATCTTTTTTTTAAAATAAAAAAAATTTTAATAAAACTATGCTTATTATAAAAAATCTTTTTATATATTAATATAAAAAAAACTTTTTTATATTATTTTAAAATAATAATTAATTTATTAAATTATTTATTTATTATTAAATTTAAAAGCTATTAATAAATTTAATTTAAAATTATTTTAATATAAATAATTTTTAAAAAGCTTTTTATTATAAGTATATTTTTAATTTTTAATAAATTTAATATTTTTACTTTTAAATATATTTTATATTAATTAAAATATTAAGTTTTAAATTTAATGTTTTTAATAATAACTTGTTTAAATATTTTTTTATATTTTTAAATTATTATAAATTTTATAATAAAATTTATAAAAATAAAATAATTTTTAAAAGCTTTTATTAATATTTATAAATTAATCTTTTTATTAATAATAAGCTTTATAATAATTATTTTAATTAATAATTTATTTATTATTTTTTTTATTTATTTATAAAATATTATATAATAATTAAATTAAATTATTTAAGTTATAATATTTATTAAAAAGTTATAAATTTAATTAATAAATATTATAATAATTTTATTTTTAATAAGTTTATTAAATATAATAAATAATATAAAGTTTTTTAAATTAATTAATATTATTAATTATTTTTTATATATTTTATTATAAACTTTTAAATAATTTTTTAAAAATATAATTTTTATTTTTATTTTAATAAAAGCTTTAAATATTTTATTAAGCTTATAATTATTTTTTAGCTTATTTAAATTAATTAATTTTTAAACTTTATAAAAATCGGTATAAAAATATAAATAATTAATTTAAATAAAATAGTTTTATTAATTATAAAATATAACATTTTTTTTAATCTTTTTGTTTAAATTAATAAAAAACATTTTAATTTTAATATAAATATTTAAAAAATTATACTATAATTTTATATAACAAATTAAAAAAAAATAAAATCTTTATTATTATTATATTAATAATTATTTTAAAAATATTAGTACTAGTTTTAAAAGCAAACTAAGCTTATAACCTTTATAATATTATAAGTTTATAATTTTATAAAAAAAATAAACTAATATATTTTTTAAATAAAATTATTAACAATATATTTAAATAATCTAAAGTTTAAAGTTTAATTATAAAATAAAAAAATACAAGCTTATTATTTATACTAGCGATCACTTAAACTAGGGCTGGCCCGCTCCTGTACGTAGTAGGGGGCTTGGCCAGACCCACTTTTCCGTGATACAAATTACCCCAGCAGGGCCCTCCTTATTATAAGCTCAATATACTTACTACAGTAACGATAAAATACGCACCGATCTTAAAACATAGAAACATCTAAAAGAGACCTTTAAATATGCGTATGACATATTCTAATGTCTGTTTCTCTAGAAAATCGAAGCTCAAAGTATGTAATTCCTCCACACTTAGTATGTACATCTACACCGAAAAATCTTTCAAGGCTTTGAGGGCCATCATTTCTACCGCTAGCTCCATCCGCATAGTCCATTGTTAAGATTGGGGGCGCAATACCTAAGGGTTACTATTCAAGCTTATCACAGCACGTGCATGAATGTTATTGATGTCTAGAATTGCGCGAAAGTTTGCTCACGACGCAATCAGTTGATAGACCTTCAGCAGTTTAACTACAACACGTCATTGTTACATCAGTCTTGATTATCGTGAGTTCATTTCCTGCTTACGTTGTTGTGCCAATAGTTATACTTCGGGTAGCTCGTGCGGTTGGAAAACATCTGTCATATGGACTTCTCCATGTTTGATTGCATTCTTGCAGATAACCGGGCCTTTCGTGCCGTTGCAAACTGGTGTCAGCGCAAAATAGATCAAACTCTAAGTTTTTGTGGCAAGGAAGCAGGACAGAGGTTACCATGAGCATTAGCCATCTTGAACAGGCCTCTGCTGACTCATTGTGGCAGTGCGGTCGTCCGACTAGTTGTGCCGCTCCTAACCGCCTTCTCTATATAGGTAGCCCAGGTGGCGGTGACGGTCTTTCAGTTGGGGCTATAAAATGCCTTTGCTGAATTTGGACTATTGAATCACTCTCTCCATAAGACGCTACCAGGCGAATTAATCTCCTGAGCATGTCGTGGCCCACACAAGACGGAGTCGGCCAACTCTTCGAACCAGTCCTTGAATATGGCGATTCCCCTTGGAGAACCAGCAGTCAGCGAGCATCAGATTTGTATGAATCAGGAGTCAAGCTATGGCGGAAAGAAGATCTTGTGGATATTGAACAACAACTAGCGCAGTCGCGTGCCGCCGAGAAGTTTACGGTCCGCCGTCTCGACGGTAGCTTAGTACACATTAAAAATCCGATGTTTGGGGTTCAGAAGCCAATCTGGTAGGACTCATAAGGCCTTATACCTATCGAGGTCTATACTAAACTGCAGATTTTGACGTTAGGAAGCCATATATTAAGTTCCAAGAGTATTGGCGTCTTGTCCGGTCCAAACCCGATGTCCCACCCGAGCTATATAATTGCACGTATCTTATTGACTGGGTCAACCAAACACTGCGCAACTATGAGGGGCCTATCGAAAACGTGCAATTGCTGTTCGAATCCAGTCGACAGCAATGGAACGCGAGTACGACTTGCAAAGCTTTGATATCTCAATTTCGTAAGCTCTTAGGCGGCGATGGAAATGTAAAGAAAGTGACGAAGATTGTCTGCTTCGGGCTAGGTGATATAAACTTCAAACCACCCGATTGGTGGAGGATAGAGAACAGCTCTAAGACAGAAGACAAACGTGAGCCGGAAACAAGCGTCGTAGAGGGTGCCTTCATACATCATGCGATGGCGTTGACGATAGCTGATATCGCCCGTTCTTATAAAACAGCCGAAGACAGCGGGATAAGGCTGCTTACCCAAGACCCAAACTACTCGGATGAGACGAAGGACATATTACAGAAAATCGGGTTCGAAGTTGTAGGAGAGTATGGGGCTGGAGGTTTTGCTGAATTGGATCACGAGTCTATTGTATTCTCAGCGTTCGCTGCCGCTCCAGTCAAACAGATCATCGCGGACCTCGCACGGCCAGCCGCTATTATCTGTGCTGAAAGAACCAGCGCTGGCGTCTATAACCACCTTCAGTATTTGATCCTCATCTGCTTCTTGTTATAGTTCTCGCTAACATATGGCCTACTCAGAAAACCATGGGCCGATCCCGAATCTCCCAGGACGAGGCAGATGTGGAACGAATATGAAACTTGGAATTTTCCAGTTTCATCAGAGGGTACCAAGCTAGAGGGGTCTCTGCATCAGCTAGAAATATTCTTTAGAGTCATGGAGTAATCGTCCTGATCAATTGATCGGCTTGTTGAAACCATCAACGAGATTAGGACTGACATGGACTGGTTGGCTCCAGCGCTACGTCAATGCAAGTGAAAGAATGAAATTCATTGATCAGGACCTGATCCTGCAGGTTTGATAATAACTGCATACAGCAGCAAAATACAAACGAGTGTGATTGTAAGAGGAGTCAGGAAATTCAAGCGAGTGTGGAAGTTTCGAAACAAAAGAAAATCTTCGCGCCCCTTTGCCATTCAAGCCACCACCAGCCCCCGTAACAAAGAAAACCCTAACATCAACTGCAACTATCCTGCCCATAACAACGATGTTTAGGTTCTCCATATCCTATCTAGCAGTCGCAGCATCTGACGCACTGGCCACAAGACCGGCAAATAGTGTTTTTCTCCTCTTTGCACCCAGGGCACTTGTCTTGGTCGACGGGAGCCTTGATTTCTGCGTATGCTGCCATATTGGAAAATCTGTTCTTCATAAGCAGGAAGTATCTGCAAAGATAGATTGAGACGTACCTGGAACCACGAAGATAATTCTCAAAGATAAGGTTGCCTTTCTTTTTCAGCTGGGCTTGGCGCTTATTTGATTGCCTGGGGAAAAGAGCTCGACTTGGTTTGATAGAGACGGTGAAGGTTGCAAACTAGGGCTTTGTACTTATTAAATTGGGCAGTGAGAAGAGTTGACTTGGTCTGATGGAGATGATGAAATACAGCAAGCGATGTGGGCTCGACGATGATTATATACTTTTTCCTGCCATCTGATGAGGAATGTCGAGCGCCGGCGGTCAGGGCCTTTCCCTTGGGGCTGTCGAGATGATTTGGGCAAAGACTAGGATTGACAGGCTTAATGTCACCAACGACAGCAAAGATATCAGTGAATGGGCTTATATGTACGGCGCAGCAATCGTCCTTAAATAGAGAAAACACTGCCACTGTCCTCTAAGCGCTACCAACAGCATTGAAAAGGTCAAGTAATTCGAAGAATTTAGCTACCTCAAAATATTACGCGGCGTAGATGAGACAGTTGAATGATCATTGGTGCCAGTGCTGCCTGAGCATAATGGCGAGGAACATAAACAGCAGTCTAAGCGCCGGTGACGATGGTAGTAGTTATCAAAACATGTCTCACGACGCTCTTAAGCGATATTCTCTCAATATTTAATCACAAACTGTCAATTTTACATCGTCTCTAATCATTCGATTCCCTGCTTGTGTTGGGTCCGATAGTTATATCTCAGGTAGCTCGTACGGCTCTATCTCAATGCCATGATTATTAGCTAGATGACACCTTCTGTCACTTGGACTTTTAAAAGTTTCATTGCATTCTTCACAGATCACCGGGCCCTTCATATCGTTGCGAACACGCGTTAGCGCAAAACAGATTAAAATACAAGCTGTTGGGATAAAGAGGCACATGAAAGAGGTCACCATAAGCATCAGCAGAATTACTTACCTCCGCAGGTTCATAAAACCCTTTGGGAACCCAATTCCTGTTTTCCGTGTAGACGATATACAGGCCCATACGTCCAGTTTCATCAACCTTTTGCCAGGCTCTCACATATTTATCATCCTCGAAAGACAGGATCTCTTTGCGTAACTTCTCAAATTCGAGAGGACAATCCTTTGGGATCTGGGTTTCGAGATTGAGCTCCTGATGTGCGTAGACATGCATCCAGCCATATGCTACATATCCAAAAGTTGAGCTATAGCCCGGTCCGTGTCCAGGAATGACAACGCGGGCACCCTTTCCAACATATGTGTCGCCCATTTTGCTGCTAAGCAATTTAGCAATGTTGTCGTAGTCAGTTTTGACAGGTGGGCAGCCGAAGGTTTCCGAGAGGCCGTTGGCCATGAGAAAGGCGTCAAGAACTGCGTAGTGGACTTTGAATCCACGTAAGATGGTGATAACGGGCATTGTGTTAGCTTTTGAGTTCTAAATCGTACTAGGTTATTGACGAATTATTCCTTATATTAGTGGGGACATGGTTGAAGGAGAGAAGCAATAGGAAGTGAAAAGGTCACGAAAAAGCGGAGGATGGCACGTTCTAATTAATGGAGATTTATAAAAGGCGATTTTCTTGATAATAGAAGAGCGAGGGATGTGAATGAAAATGACCAACTTGTCGATTCCATTAGAGAATTCAAAGTCCGAGGTCTAGGAGTTGCTACTAAAGGGTAAAGTCTAACATAAATACCTTTTACTGCATGTGCATCCGCTATATCCCAGCCACCTAGGTAGTCTTCGACATTGAATACGTCAAGATCAAAGTTCTACTTTACCACTGGAACAAGAGCTTTAAAGCAAGGGCCTCGAACATAGTCTCTCAAGGTTCACGATCGCCTTTCCTTTTAGTCAGGGGGCTGACCTTCTATCTATGCTTATCCCTCATGCGCCCAATGTGTTTAGTCTAGTATAGTTAGGCTCTCTATCGTATTGTTGGTCCTTAGTTGTATGCCTTAGCGGCCCTCGTGATTATCACCGACCAATATCTATTATCTGCGCAAGCTAGGTACCAACAACTTACCCTGGTTTGGTCATATAACCATTCTGCTCTATCCGAGCGGTAGAAGCAAAAATTTTGGACTAGTGCCACACTACCTTGTCCGTCTGAACGCAATGCGGCCATCACATTCCATATATATGAACCTAGATGCCGACGCCAGGGGTGAAATAGAGGATCAGACTTGTATGACCTTCTTGACGCTCTAGTAACTTTTTGCAGTTCAAACGTCCTTCCAATCCATAGACCGTTACGCTAGATACTGATAACAACATAGACTTCTGGGCCTTGTTACACTAGATGTTGTTATTAGAATATTGAATTTGTCGTAAAAAGATACAACTATCCCATATCAATATGTATGCGGCTTTCCTATTAGTCGGTTGCATAACCCAGTAAGCGTGAAAGGTGTGATCAACCTAGGGCGCTAAAGCTGGGCCTGTGATCGAAAGTTCAATTAGGCTTCGTGAATAGCACGTTTGCTACAGTTAGCAACCTAGCCCATCACATTGTTTTGTCTCATGTCGTGAACTTCGTCATGCTGAGACTGCTCAATTCTTGGTGTTATACTCTTTCTATGTGAATGATTGTGCTAGAATGTTGTAGAAGTGCAAAAAACAACCAGAAATTGAGAAATCGACACTATCGCGTGCATTAGGAGTATCAATCTGGGCTAAGAAATGGCCTCAAAGGCATATCGGATCGGCTATTCGGAAAGCAAGACTTGGCATCACGGACTGGAACTGGCGACGAAGTTATACTAGGAACGCGAAATATTCCGACTTTTATACTTCAAACCTCATTATGGCAGATGTAAATCGAGGGCGCCTATATGACTAAGAATTCAAAAAGTCAAGAAAATCAACGCAGTAGAGAAATACGGCCGCGTCAAAATGAAAGAGCAATACAAGGACCACCAGTAGTAACCATGATGAATTACTATTTGCTGATCAGGACTGGGGTGGTAAGCAGGCGTGGTGTTATCGCTGACGCCCCAGACATTTCAGGGTGTCCGCGATTCCCCCTTAGTTTTGTGTCGCTGTTTTGATTGGGAATAAGGTAAAGATAAAGAGGTACCTACAGAGGGATTAGATGGTATGGTACCTAAGGCACTGAGGGGTTTGTGGTACAGAGATACTCGAGTACCTAGTACAGAAAACGTACCTAATGTTAGGCAGAATTTGGAAGAAATTGAAGGTAGAACCCGCAAGGGAAGCCATTAAGGACCTACTTCTTTGACGCCAACCTTAGAGTTGGTAGGCAGTGCATTGATTCAATGTGAATGTTGTGAAAGGTACTGTGGAGAAGTACCTACGCTTAAATTAAAGTGTAAAAACCGGTAGGTACCTACTAGGTATATAGGTAAGACCCCGCCCAAGCATTTCACTCCATCTCTTCTAGAACCTACAACCTTTACCAAATTCGATTGTTAACAAACTTCACGTTAAGCCTACCCACGTGCACCAAGTTGAATTTCTAACCATCGGTGCTGCTATGTACCAATCGCAATAGTGCACGAGAATTTAAGATACACACACGTCATAACCGCGTTTGATCGCCTGTTAGTACCTCCTATATTTCCTTCTCGTAGCTCTCACCTATGCTGTAGGAAGCACTAGCTAAAATGATTTAACCATTATGTCCATAGGGATCAACCATTGTGCACCTGGCTTTTCAGTACTTTTTGCCCTCTGGCTACATCGGTTATGGGTAAAGATATTATCATATATCATAATGATCTGACCGATTCGGATAACTGGGCTGCCGCAAGGTTTGTACAGCATGCAGCCCTCAAGAGCTCCTCCATCAACGTCATCTGGATTGTCGAGCCTCGTCAAGTATCCTTGGGCTTGTCAATGACAGAAGAGCAAATAAATGAGTGCAGAAACCTGCTGCAAACACACTTCCCTTCCTACAAGGATCCATACCAGCCTCTACGAGGAGGATTTCTTCAACAGAGTGATCTGGATCATATCGAGGGGCTAACAGAGCACGACCGTCACCTGGTAATTATTTATCGCGTCTCTTTTGCCATCAGATACTTACAAATCTATATGATAGCTTGAGTTTGCCATCAAGCCTGCATATGGTCCAAAGGAGGATGCCAGACTACATGGACGCCTCGTGGCGTTGGATCTCTTGAATTTCCTAGGCCATGGGTCTGGTGACCCAGTCGACGTATTTTTAGATGTCGACACGCTAGATAGCATCGAAAATCCCGTGAATCTCAACGTGCATCATCACGAAGAACTCGTGGCTCGAAACAGAGAGGAGCTTGAAAGCTATCAGGTTATCATGAATAAGCCTTATCCGCAAAGAGTCCAGGACCTCAGAGAGTGGTACCATAAGTGCATCAACTCACTCGAAACGACAGCGGATGAAGGTAGAGCGGTTAGAAACCTTGACTTCGTCTCGTTATGTGAGAAGGTGAAGGCCGCAAAGAGCGTTAAGTTCTTTGGTGGCGCGTCGCTCGGGTTGCTCCAGCGTCTTATCCACGAAGGCGCTGCCAGCAATATTCAATGTTCTCTGCAAGCAGTATGTCAATCTATCCTAACCCACTGACAAAGACTAATAATGCCTCGAGGGAGCCTTCGACGTTTCCAAATTGTTGTTCCATAACCAATTCAATATCGCTCTGAACCCTGATGCCGCCAAGTTTGTCTTCTCGAAAGCGCACATTTTTTCACGTTTTGTTATCGTGCCATCTGAAGCGACAAAACGCGTCAAGTATGCGTTGTCCGGCTTGATTCATGAATCTTCATCGCTTGGAAAAAGGTGTCTTGGCTTCAACTGTCGTGTTGACCCGATGAAATTAGCGATTGGAGAGGTTACAATGAATGATTTTCTCGATAAGACATATCCCATGCCAGATCTCACGGCGTTTTTATGTGCTTTTCACAATGGTTTCGCAGGTTCAACCTCAGGTTATGTAAGTCTAGTTGATACTGGTGGCTCGTTGATCTTGAGACGCGAAAACTCGGGAATACGTGTGTACGAGATAGACGAGGACAGATTAGTCGGGGAGCAAGAGATTTCGGCTATTCTTTCTACATTGGTGTTGGATGGTCAGATCTAAAACGGACAAGGAGATCTAATGATGGATTTACTATTTTTTTCTCTTCTTACATTGATGATTATTCTCTCGACGTGTTTCTGGCAGTGGTCTTATGGAACGACAAGCCATTTTCATATGTATAAGGACGAATATAATAACTAGGGATTAACAAATATGACAGACCTTGGGTCTCCTCTCGCTTCCATTGGACTCTGGTATAGCAAATCCTAATTGCTGGCCTCCGAACCTTGAGGCACTTATTCGATTGTAATCAAACGCCAGAGAGGGCTGCTTCTACCCTTAATAGCCCTTCCATCCATCATATTATTGATATAACATTCTCCTATCAGTTCATAAATTTCTGTCTCTCCCGCTGTATTCTCCTCTTTTCCCTTTCCCTTCTTATCGTATTCTGTTCTTTGTGTTCCAGATGCCGACCTCTTTCTCAGGACAAGAGGTACACTACAACCGCCGACAATGTAGATTGAGTCACTCTCTCGAGTCTCAGCTGGAACTAACCCTAGACAAGGCTCCATACCATATTCGTCGTCAAGCTTAGCGCGAATCAGCTTACGGTTCCAGACAACCGCCTGCACTCGGCGAAACACCTCATAATAGGCCGCGTTATCCGTCTCGTGGAGGAATTCATTAGTATTGATTCCGTACTCAACTCCTTTTTCCAGGACAGCTTGGTGGATTACCGACGGGTATTCTGGTTCTGGCTCAATGCCAGCATTGGTACGGTCCGCTACCAGCGTTCGCCAGAGTTCATCAGGCGGTGGTTTGCTGGCCTTGAACCAGTTTGCCCCTTTTAGCCATGAAGCCGGAATACTTCCATGCACAGCCAAGTCCCAGATTTTACTTGGCTTCCCTAGTTCAAACCCTCTTACTGTGATCGCCTTTGGATCAATTTTGACCAGTACGCTCTCATCTTTCTGTCTGTATCGCCCCGACGCAGTATAAAAACTGCCTCTGCTGACAGCGGGTCCAACGAAAGGATCCGGGTTGTAGCGGACCATTTTCCTCCGTGCAGTCGCTCGAAATGGTTTGTGGGTTGCATCTAAGATCCATGATGGCAACTTGATAGTCTTTGGTGGGTTCTCTTTTGTTAGAATATTCGCCGGAGCCCATGGCCTGCATAGAATGTCTAGCGACCCAGATTTCTTTATCGCGTGCTCAAGAAAGCGCGTGTAAACCTTAAGGATATCCTCGTTATAATCAACTTCGAACGGCTCGCATTCATCGCTGCTTGTTTGATTTCTAGAGACAGGGTCGGGCCGAGGACTAGGAGAAATCGGTCGAACATCAGAAGCGATGCCCAGTACGGCATATATGACATCCCTGGGCTCCGAACACTCAAAGACGACAAGATAACAGACGAGCTGTTCAAGCGAGCGCGCCTCGGAACGTTTCTGATTCGCTAGCCCCCTGTATAATCCGGAAACGTTCTGAATGAGACGATATGCCGGAAGTGCGGAGATATTACCTGCGTATTCCGAGACGTGTCGCGTATCCGGACGTAGCTTGAACAGCCGATCAATTGAGCCATCTCGCCCAATCGTCTCAAGTAAAGCTACAGCATGGGTAAGTTCCTCCCAGCTGAATTGTTTGTCACCACAATGTACAGTAGCTCTTTTTGCTACTCCAACTTCCTAAATGCGTTGTCAGAAATTCTCTTGGTAATATCCCCTTCGTTCCTAGTTAAGCGACATACCTGTACAATCCAGCGACGACCAAACCAACCACTTTTCAATAGCTTGAACAAGGGCTCTAGATTATGTAGGCTGGCCTTGTTACGAATCCCTATGTCAACGCTGCCTAAATGGTTCGCATCATCCAATTTCCCAAGGCTTTTGATGTGTTGGACTGCCGTCTCAAGTTCTTCGTCGACGATATTGTCTCGTGCGCCAGCGTCGACCGGATAACCCGGTTTTCCAAGCCATACGTGAACTCTTCGAGCGTTCCCGTATATTTCTGTCATCCATTGTACTTGTTCTTGTCTTTCCTCGATATTGGCTTGGTTGATGCAGATGAAGTCAACCCAAAGCCAAAAAGGTTTAAAGCCATGATAACATTGACGGATCCTTTTGAGAGCCCACAGTAAATTCGGCCGCACCGGCATTGGTTCGTACCCTGACTCGAACTCTTCCTCTTCATGCCTACTCTCACACGTCCGCTCACACTCCTCATTCCTTGCATTTCGAATGTAGATTACGTTTCCACCCTGAGGATCCTCTTTCCCCCATTGCCAAGACAAGGCTTCATAGGGCTTGTGGTTGCGGCACTCATTATTTGCTAAGTCTTCAACAGAAATCTCAACGTAAACATCGTCATGTCCAGGCGGCAAGTGAATAAGGCGAAACCGCCTTCCCTTGACTGGTGTGTACTCATAGGGCATCTCGAGAAAAACAACCGACGATATTTTTAATCAGGTGAAGATATAGAGTTGAGAATCAGTTACTAGTATAAGGATTAACTAAATATTAACTTCATAGATGCGAAGGGTGAGTAATATAAGAATGAAGGTGGCAGAGCCTCACTTGTCCCTTCGTATCTCAATCTTACGCTAGCCAACTATGAGGAATTCGATTATTATGGTAGCATTAATCATCCCTATATACATATAGGTCGGGCACCACTTCCAGTTCTGAACTTGGAGGGATCGAACTGCAAAGTATCATCATTAACAAGACCATCTTTTCTGCGATTGGCCTTAATTTAGCGCGGGCAGGTCAGGCAGACTTGGTACTCGCATGAGAAGAAAGCCACGGGCTGCAGCCTGCTTTTAAGCTGTGTGATTGAAACTACGCATTGCATAGAATATTGGGCACGTTCTATTTGGGGTTTAAATCCGGCATTATAGTCATCTTTAAGCGCTGAAGCCTAGCGGAGTAATGCCGCGACCGTCGGATACAAAGCTTTTGCAGGTCCTTCAGCGGCAGGCAGTGGGATTTGGCGTGGTATTGCAGAAGACAGCTGAATGAAGCATCAATGTGAAAACGCCACGGGGATGCATAATAGTGGCTGTACATCGTATTATAAACCCTATTGGCACGTATGCGCTCTGGGTAAGGCTTTCGGGGCCCACTATACAGAGTAGCACTCGCAAAATCAACTAGAATAAGTAGTCTAAACTCAGGATATGTGCGGCAAGGCTTTCTCACTATACTCAGTATGAAAACAATATGATACTAGCTATTCCCTGTGATTAAAACTCCATAAAGCACATATAAACGGATATTGAAACCTTAAGTAATTGAGATTAACATAGAAGTTTAATTATTTCTTCACAATGCTATATGGTACAGACTGGGTACAGAACCGACTGAGCTAGAGAAGCATTCAATTGGAACTGAAAATTGTTGAAATGAAGGTATGTGAGCGCTTGATTCATCAACTGACTGGTGCTGTGAGTGGGGTGGGAAGACTATATATACACGAATAGGATGTCCGTGCCCCTATTGCCCCTGAATCCGTACGGTATATCCAGTAGCTACTTGACATTTCAGCAAAATTGACTACTCAAATTGATATCCTTTAAACCTTGAGATATAAACGACAATCATTGCATGTGGGTTCATCAGGGTTTGACAACACCCATTTTGAAGCTCAGTATCTCCGCTCTCAGCCACCTCAAACCGACCCATCAGAAGAACTTTGCATCTAGTTCGGCTTTGTTGTTCCCAATTTGCACCTCGTAAACATAAGTATCTACCTCTACACTCTGTCCACCGTAGGCTCCAAATTTAGGATCAGACCGCCCTGGAAATGTGTTCGCCTCCAGTATCGTGGTGCCTGTCGTGGTAAATGTCGCCGGGTTGCCATCCCACCACAGTCGTACATGCCCGCCGCTGCTCTTTGCCAGGATTTCGATGCCGATGGTATGGACGGTATTAGTTTTGATGGCCTTTGACCATTGAGGTGCGCGGCCCACCCCCCATTTCGATTCATATCCAAATTGTAGTTTCCCATTTTGGATTTCAAGGGATAGCGGGATATTGGCACCGCCGGCATCAGCATTATTGGCTTCATACTCTTTCCATTGCCAAATCAGAAGTCCGTCCGGAAGGACTCCCAAGGCGAATTGATACCCGATATAGTAGGTCTTTCCGGCTTCAGTTTTCTGGTTAAGGGCGTGGTACTCGGCACTAGATGATGTCAGACCATGATTTTTATCATGAAGGTGTAGCGAAGCGCCTCACCGTCGGAAGTCTTTCTTGTGATGAACGTGGGCGCACTTAGTGCCTTTCCAGTCTACACCACTCTGGAAATAAAGGTCAGGGGTGTTTTTAGAAACCTTTACATGTTGAGTAGATTCGAGATTGAGCAGTCCGAGTTTGGAGGGGTCGTCGCCTCTGGCCGCATCATAGTCTACTAGAAGAGTACCAGCAACTACTTGACAGAGCAGGAGTGCCAATAAGCTGGGCAGGCGAGTGGCGAGCATCTTGTGAATTGATCCTGATAAAACTTAGTTTCTTGGGGTTGTGCGATAAAAAAACAAGTTGATGCTTGAGACTTCGTTCCAGTATTTATATAAAATCTTTTCCAAGATCAGGCCGTCTATAACAGCAAGGAAGATGTTGATGCACAACGAAAGGGGTTTGGATGAATGTTGCTTTGACAGGGCTATGCCTTAGGTCAGATTTTGTTTACACGTACCTCATTTGTCGGCGTACGTGGTCGCCCCCACGTATCATGACAGTCATACAATCGTAGGACGGAATGGATGTCTTAATGGCCCCTATTGGTTAAAATTACGCTGATCGCCATTTACTTGATCGTAAATTTTGTTCATCTTCTCCTTTATAAGTTCATGTCAGTGTATATAAAATATCACAAGCATATAGACTTGCAGGACTTGTAAGAAACAACATTGGGGCAGTCAGCAGAGAGCTACGTAATGTAGTAACTGTGAACTGGGCATTCGTATTCAATCCAACGGTAGCCAATAGTGCAAAAGTTAAACTGGAAACATTGAATCATTGAATGTAGTGAGACTTGTGGTGCTCATACTGACATCCCTCAGGGATTGTGTGCAGTCGTCGTGGGCGTAAGTAGGTAATGAGCTTAGCAGTTGCTGTTTCACATATGGTATCAACAGTATACAGCATTTGTAAATCAGAGACAAGCCAAATAGATGTGAGAAGATAACGAGTTATTCAAATTGACGTGCCAAGGACAGAGATATACGCCCATCATTGTACTTCTAGACTACTCGTTTCTTCGCCCAGTCTTCTTTGATCAGATCCGCTGCTCTCTCCGCCACTGCATACACCGTCGCCATGGGGTTTGCCCTAGTTGTCATCGGGAAAACACTTGCATCGACTACGCGCAGATTCTTGGTCCCGTACACAACCAAGCGTTCGTTAACCACGCCACCCAGCTCAGCAGGGAGCATAGGGCATGTTGAAGTCGGGTGCCAGCTACTCAGTGTTGTCTTCTTAACGTATTCCTTCATGGACTCCAGAGTGTTATCGGTAGGAGCACTAGCATTTCGCCGACCTCTGGGTTTTAGCAGCGACGCTAGCGGCTCCTGTGAAACAATTTTCGAGACGTACATCATGTGGCGCGCAAGCACCTCGACATCAAGGGGATGACGAAGATACCCCGGATCCAGCTTCACGGGTTCAAATACATCGGTGCTACGAATATGCACCGACCCTCGCGATAGCGGCTGCAAAATGTATACAGCGATCGTGAAATAGTTGCCTGGTAGAAGCCCTGATTGTAGCAGCGAGGAGCCGGCTTCGGCCCCGAAGTTTCCTTGCGATGCTTGTCCGCAGAAAGCGGCAGTAGCCTCGGCAGGGTTTTGGAGGAGACGAGAATAATACCGGTATTGTGCCGGTAACAGGGGATGCTCGTTAGTGAGCTCAGCGGCCTGCGGGAGTAGGCAGGATGGCAGGCTGTCTTGAAGACGGAGAAGAGCGTAGGAGACCACACCGCCGGTGGTCAGGGGACCAGATCGCGATTCGGCGTATTCCTTCATGGCGTTATCAGTAGCAACTGGATCTTGACGGAGGAGATCATCGAGCGTTTCCAAGCCATCCCGGACCTCGAAGCTCAAGCCCGTCATAGGGTGGTCCTGGAGGTTCTCTCCAACGTACCTATTAGCCACCATGACAGAGATCCCAAGAGAATTGAGGAATTCTGGGTCTCCAATGCCGGAAAGTTCAAGGATTTTTGGAGAATGTACGACTCCCGCAGAGAGAATGACTTCTCCCCTAGCGTTAGCAGTCCTAGTTTCTCCATTGTGTAAGTACTGCACCCCCGTAGCTACAACGTCTGGGGAAGTGCCCTTGAGCAGGATCCGTTGGACATGAGCTCCGGTGACGACTACTAAGTTATGTCGGTCTTGTATTGGCTTAAGGTATCCGGTGTTCGCATCACTCCGCTGATGTGTTGTGGGGTCGACAGAAGCAGCATTTGTGAACGCACCAGACACATTGCCAGAAAAGGGATCGCCACTAGCATCATGACCTAGACTGCGCATCGTCTCAACCCACGCCTTTGGAAATGTATTATTGGTGTCCCTTGGAAAACTAACTTGGATCGGTCCATCGGTGCCATTAAAATCGGGGTTAATGTAGTCTAGGTGGTAATGGCTATGGACAGGTGTGTCTGGGGGCGGTAGGTCCAAAGTAAAGGACTTCCTAAAGTATGGCGCAAGGATATCCCAACTCCATCCTGGGTTGCCGAGCTCGCACCAGGTGTCAATACTGATTTTAGAGGTGGCGAGGAACACCTGGCCATTCACAGCACTACTTCCCCCGAGCGCTCGTCCCAGGGGAAGCCTGATGGTCTTGTTATGAAGCGCAGCCTATTTATAAGGGTTGAGCCATATCCCGTCTGGAAGTTGAGTAAATAAACCTACCTGCGGCTCCGTTACAACATCCCAATCCAAATCAGTACCCATCAAGGTTGGGTAAAGAAGCGGCGTTGTAACTCTGGGATCTGATGACTGATCCTCGCCAGCTTCAAGGACAAGTACCTGAACAGTTTTGTCCTGGCTCAATCGATTGGCTAGAACAAGACCAGCAGTGCCACCCCCAACAATGATAAAATCGTAGTCCTTTGCTGCAGCCATAGTATTGGATGTTGATAGCGATTAAAAAGACAGAAGAGCTGAGAGATGAAAAAGGATGGTGATGATATGGAATGGGTCAAATTTCATAGCCTGTTTGAAACTAGACTGACTATGAGGTTGATTTGTGTAACCATTGAGGGGCAAAACAGAAATGGAGGGGCTGATTCGCCTACCAGTTCACCCTCCATTCCGTGATAATTCGACTCCCTAGATTGATATGTGATACTAAGATCGAAAATACTGGGTGTCTCTCGACAGATCATGTAACCTTCCACACCGATATACTATGCACCTCGGAGTAGTAACTTATGCACTGCTTCGGCTTACATTCTGTCGCCTTGCGTCCTGTCTCCCTCTCTATTCATTTTAGCTCGAAGGGAGCCCATCTTTTGAGTTTCATCCTAAGCAGCATCACTGTCAAGGGATTCAGCCTGGGTTTTGGGGTAACTGTAACGGAACTTGCCATAACATCTTTACTCTTCGATACAGGAACTATAATATACAAGGCGTTGATGCCCAACTATATCATTCTATGGCAAAACCATAATCCAAAATCCAGACCAAGCCTTATTTCTCAGAGCACTCCTCACAAAACTCTCCTATTTTTACCGCTGCGCATCGTAATGGCGAAGAAATTCACAACTGAGGATAACGTTTCGGTTGTTGCGAGAAGGGGTATTTTCCTATCCATTAGCGATAGCGTTCCCGCATCTGTACTGTCGAATTTCCTCGTTTGTATCATTTTTTCCGCTATTTCATTGTTCTTCGTCGTCTTGCGTATCGCTGCTCGCATTCACGGAAGAGTCAAGCTTAGATTCAACGACTACGCCATCATGTGGGCTCTGTTCTGGGCTTTGTTTCTGGCGATCGATTCTATCGTAACAGCAACCTACGGCGGTGTCGGCCATCATATTTCAGAGATAGTAGCAATAGCGCCGAAGATTTTCCAACCAATGCTGAAGGTAAGCATTGTGACCTTAAATATTCTTTGTATGAGAAACTTAGCAGCAGTCATAGACAGTATTGATAGGTCAAATTACTTGGGCACTAGCCAACACCGGAGTGAAACTTTCTATCATCGACTTTTATGTTACATTATTTGGCACAAGCCGCAATTTCCGTACAATATCCTACTCTTTAATGGTTGCTGTTGGCGTTTATTGCCTTCTCGTCATCCTTGTTGCGTTTCTCCTCTGCCGGCCTCTGGCTTTCAACTGGGACACAACCATACCTGGAGGCTATTGTGGCAACCGAAACGCAGCTTTCCTCGCGTCAGGAATCCTAAACCTCATACTAGATATCTCTGTCATAGTTTTACCACTTCCCATGCTTTGGGGTCTTCACATGCCTATTTACAGAAAGATTGGTCTGACGCTCTTGTTCAGCGTGGGTGCCGGGTGAGTTAGGAACTTTGCTTCAACTATTACTTGTTGTCTACCTCTCTTACTAATAGTTAATAAGCATTTGTGGCATTTCCATATGGCGAACAATGATTATCAATGGATTAGACGCCGCAGACTTCTTTTATCAGGATGGCATATTGAGCACTACGACGAATCTGGAGCCCCTGCTTGGGATCTGCGTTGCTTGTCTTCCCATCTGTCGACCCTTACTAATTGCCTTCGGAGTCAGGATAAGGGTTGCAAGCTCGTCCGCCCTCGGCGCCTTAAGAATTACGTCGAACCAGCATGAGGAGTCTCAAAATTCGAAGTGTAACACAGGAAATGCTATTCGTAGATCAGTGCATTCCGCTAGTGGGAGAAAGTTTCAACGGCTTCACGATACGCTTTATACTCTAACAGATATAACTATCTCTACGCAACATGAGGGTATAGAAAGCATTGCGCTCTTTAGAAGCGCCGGTGAGGGTGGTAACAAGGATGGCATCGTGGTAACAGAAACATGGAATGTAACGAGTGAACCGTGCTCGTAGTTATGAGTGAAATTAGCACTAGAATAGATTCAGGGCGCTTCACTTCATTCAATAACGGTCTTGATAGTTGCGGGTGCAGCTAGCACGAATAATAGAATTGCACGTTAGAGTCTCCACGATTAAGGTTCTACTAAATAAGATACCATAGCCCCTAACCTCTAAGATAAGCAAAATATGACCCAGGGAAGTAATATCTAGAATTCGAGGCAACACAACTATCACACCGGACAGTCATGTGATAGCAAGGCACTTCTTGGGATATGTAGTACTGTATCTAACCATATTAGCTCCCTTATCAAAGTGCCCCTCTAAGTTAGCATCACTTGAATAACTCAATACGTGGCCAGGTAAATTGAAACAATAGACTTCACATCCATGTCGATATGTAGTACCAGATCCTCTAGGGCCCTGAGGGCCATTTTCTATTTTAACAATACTGGTATGCTGGCTCCCTTCTTATGACTCCACTCGTCTCAACAGTCATCATAATCCAAGGTATCAAACGAGAGGTATTGGCGTTCGTATCTATCTTGTCTTTTCAACATCCATGAGCCATAAAGTGTATCAAGGGCAACATGTAGATAGATACCAACCAAGCATTCCAAATCTGAAATGTCCTTTTGTCTGCTTCGACACTCCGGTATATAAGCATTCTGATGGCAACGAGTGATCCCAGACCCACGGGGACGACGAAGCTGTGCCATGTTGATGGCCAATACGCTGGACATAGGCTGCTGAAAGTCCATACGAGAGCCGCCGTCCACCAACGAGTGAACACGTGTCCAAACACCAATGGCATTGTAACACGACCTCTGAGTCGATCCCCTTCTGTATCAGAGATATCCTGAATCTGAACAGTTAAAAAAATGATCAACCCCAATATACCGAACCACTGCACCAAAGACCTCGTTGCCATCAGCCGCGCTCCCATTGCAACCTCCATAGCCCCAGACATGAATGATATATATCCAAATGCGTTGATAATGTTGCGCACAAGGAAGCTTTTATCAGCGCCGCCGAAGGCATTATACCAAGTGCCTAGAATAAGAAGAGAAAGAGACTGGCGAAGCCCACCAATGTAACTGCTGATGACGATAGCCATAACATAATGACTGTACATCATGTACCTTGCAGTTCTCTCATTGACTCTTCCAGACGCCAGCGGCCTCCACGGCTTGTTGACTCGGTCTTCTTCGATTGCCTGAGAACCAAGTTGATTGAAGATATTGAAGGGGAGTACATTTGACCATGTCCAAAGTAGGGATAATGGGAATCGGGTTAAGAAGAAATATGGCATTCCATGAGTATAGCTAGGGGGTTGCTCCATGAGGCAAGCGGTGTACGCAGCGATAACCCCGAATATGCTTTGTGGGAATATTATGGTTTTCATGTCGCTGTAGGTGAATAACCACACTGTTGTGAAGTAAGATGAAAGCATTTTCCTGATATTCATAAGGATGCGGTACAGTTTGGGGCCTGGACGTATCTTCATAGAACTTGCAGCAGATGCAGTAGACTAATGCCAGCTGGATGTCAATGGCTTTATATAAACGCAATCTTACAACTGAAATGTGGTCGCCTGATGTCAATACTGGGTCTGTGAGAATTCAGATGTTATCTCGAAACCCAATTAAAGGGTTTAGGCCGTTATTCTCATGGCAATGTGATCATTTTGCCCTTGCATTTGCCCTGGCAGCGATCTTTCAGGATCAGCAGTAGGCAAACTCTTGATCGCTTCACCGCTTGTGAGCCTCGAGCAGGCAAGCCCCGAACGTCCATATTATTGTTGCACACGAAAGTATCCGCGTGAACATAAAATTTCCCCTAGATCCATTTACCCCTCCCCTGAGAGGGATAGGGGCCGAAAGACGAAAGAAGGCTGGGTTGGCCGGCAGCGTGGCATTTTCGGGATACACAAACGACAAACACAAGTCCTTTAACCACTAACAGTCTTAGAGTCATAGCTCATGAACGTAGCAAATGGTTGATACAGAGGAGACATGATTATCGGTAGGAATTCGCAAGCCCTAGATTTCCCTCAAGTCAATAATTCAACAGCATCTTTTTGAAGTTAATGATTAAAAGTTTTGGCCATCGTTGATACCAAATTTCGTGCTGCTATCCTTACAATCACGATGGACTTTCAAGACCAATATCAAACACTCACATTGGCCGGACTTGCCTTGCTGTTGGGCAGTTTGTCCCACTCCTTCTACTTTATCAGAGGCGAACACCATCTCAAAGGCCCAATCTACTTTCGAATACTCCTCATGCTGGTCGCTATATGCTTCTTTCCGCAATCGAAAGAGCTTCTTTGCCGAAAATTGTGTCTTTGCCAGCCATGGCTCTTCCTTTCTTCATATATCGTATCGCTCTTCACTAGCATCGCGATTTACAGGATCTACTTTCATCCCACTCGTCATTATCCAGGCCCTATGCTTGCATCAATCTCCAAGTTATGGCATTCATGGCTATGTCGAAATGCCCAGAATCACATAATCTTAGCCGCTTGGCATGAAAAGTACGGGAATTTTGTCCGCACTGGTAAGACTCTTATGACATGGATCGAATGTCTATACTCATTGTGTATTTCACTTACATAAATACTCCGAAAGGGCCAAATGAGATAACGGTATTTCATCCCGAAGCATTTGAAGTGCTACACGGCTCAGGCAGTACTTGCTCGAAATCCGACTGGTATGACGTGCTTTGGCCGCATGTTGCAATCAACAGCATCAGAGACAAGGCCGAGCATGACCTACGACGTAAGATATGGAATCCCATCTTCTCGAAAGAAGGTAACTAATCACCCCCTTTTCTCTCACTTCAAATACTACTAGCTCGAGTTAACAAGGTTCAAAAGCGCTTCCAGACTACGATAAAGCATACGAGAAGCATAACAACTTGTTCGAAATGGTGATACGCCAATATGTCGGCCGGAACATAAACATCGTTGATCTAATTTATAGTTGGAGCTTTAATGTGATGGGTGAGATAACGTTCTCCAAGTCATTTCAAACAGTCACCAACGAAGATGCACGACATCAGCAACATACAATCAGGCAGTTCTTAAGGTATCTTGGGCCTTGCAGCCCATCCCCTTGGCTCTTGAATCTCGGTTCTAGTATTCCTGGCATGACGAGAAGCTGGAATAAAATGCTTGATTTATGTGCAGGCTACATGATGGATCGGGCACCGGTGCGTGATTCTAGTCGCTCCCTCCAGACCTCAGATCTATTCGTATCGTTAGTTAACCGTATTAAGAGCAACATATCGGATGTGAGTACTATTTTCTGTCTGTATACTCGTTCTTTGAAGTCGATAATATGACTAATAACTACATAGATTGCGAGTAAAGTCGCCGCCTCTATCTATGACCGTCATCATCTGAGCGGCGATGCTCTTGCTATGATCATTGCTGGCTCTGACACTCTCGCTTGCACTCTAGTTTACATTCTTTTCCACTTGGCAAAGTGCCCTCGCTACCAGGACATGTTACTTGACGAATTGAAAAATTATCATGTTGCAATCGGCCCCTCAATGGCACAAAAACTTCAGAGTCTGCCATTTCTAAATGCAATCATTCATGAGACTTTGCGTCTCCATAACCCTGTTCCCGGCGGATTGCCTCGAGATGCGGGACCTGAAGGTGTGACGATAGCAGGAAAATACATACCACCGTTTACGACGATTATTGCACCACGGTACCATATCGCTCGATGTAAGCTTGCCCCCTTATAGTAGCTGCTTCTACAATCTGACTCCTCTACCTAATATCTGTAGTACCCTCTTGCTTCTATAACCCAAATGAATTTGATCCTTTCCGCTGGATTCACAAGGATAAGAGCAAGCCACACGACCTCCGAGCATTCGCGCCCTTTAGCACGGGTCGCTACAGTTGCGTAGGAAGAGAAATTGCGCTGCGTCAAGCGCGGGTGTTTATCATCGGCGTCGTATCGCAGTTCGAAATACATTTGGGAAAGGGTGAGGATGGAATTGCAGTGGAAAAAGACATGCGGGACGAATTCACTGCTTATCCAGGTCCGCTGTGGCTGCGGTTCGAAGCACGACATAAGAAGGACTAGGTAAGGTGCATACACACATAGTTAAGCAGGTAGTTTCAA
Organism: Xylaria cubensis; assembly: GCA_022385715.1. NCBI lineage: Eukaryota > Fungi > Ascomycota > Sordariomycetes > Xylariales > Xylariaceae > Xylaria > Xylaria cubensis. Next base: position 241,627 of record MU279060.1, on the reverse strand, counting down.
GGTATACTAAGAATCCATCAAACGTAACACGATCATTAACACCCTTTGCGAATATTATGATTGCCCATAAAAATAGGTCTCTGTCAGCACTAATAATTGTTATATTCGATGTGTTGGTTGATATTGCATATAGTAGTAAGGCAGTACAATGAATCCTCGATGTATTATTCGTTCAGTTTGACTTCTGTTTCGCAATATTCGCCAACCCATCCAACCAGTCCTGATGTCCATTGAGCATTGGATTAGGCTTCATCGTTGCCAGTTGAGCAGCAGGCTTGCCAATTTGTGATTCTTGCGTCAAGATATGGACCACGCCCCATTCCATATCCTCGACGACCCAGGCATGGTACACATCCAGCGTAGAATTCTCATCACCATCCTGGAAGGCCCGCCATGCGAGTCTGCCCGGCGTGTTGGGGGAGGGTGCGACCGACTCCCAGACCTCACACGGAAGTGGTGGGAAGCCGAACGTCGAGAAGCTGAATTTATCATCCTTTTCCAGGTTAGGACCTGAACTTGGGGGCGTGATTTGGCTGGCGTTCTTGTAGTAAGACTCCCATTTCGTGATGTCGCTGAGGTAACCCCAAACTTGTTGCGCTGTGATCCCCTTGACGAAGACTTCATTCGAAACGAAGTTGTCAGTTGTACCGGGAAGATACTTTTCCGGCCATATGATGTGGGAAGGCATGTCGTTGTATAGATGTGATTGATGGGTGTTGCGACTGATTGAACAGGAATAGAAACCTGGGCTTAAGTCTTATACCTATATGATCTATTATGTTACATCAAATTCCCCTGATCAAGAAGAAGCGGCAAGGTGGACTTATATACAACTTCGTAGAAGACCAAGCACACCTTTCGGCGATTATGTACGTCGACTGCATGTGTGGATGGGACCTCGATTAATAAGCAGATTTAGCTGGTTGCTACTCTGAGACTATTCAGCTTATGGCTTTAGACACTCCGAACGTAATGACAACTCTGGCACGGGTATCATTAACAAGAGAAATTGCATGATCCAAAATCAAAAGTACGAAGAAAGGCTCGTCAATCTCGTCTAGACGTTGGTTTAGATGCTCGAATGGGCATCAAAAGTCATACTAGTAGTTTTAGCGCGGCGCAATATTCGCATTCGGATCGTTACGTAGTAGATTGGTATTCTTAGTCTCTTTCGATCGGATATCGGATCAACTTCATAGAATAGCATTGAATTAGTTGTCCCGACCTAGATGTCCTGGCTCTGGTCTGGTGTAACTGACTCCTTGAAATCCTTTAGAACGCCAACTCGAGAGATGACCTTGAACCGTCGACCTGAGCAGACCTTCAATAAGCAGGTATAATCTGATACATGCTTTAACTCCGCATATGCATCTAACAGTTAACCAATGACGTGCTTCAATTGGCCCGGTGAACATCCAATGACTCAGGACGCCATTAAGTCGTTCAGTTAGTGCCCGTCACGTAGCATATTACTTACATGCATGCAAGCCATAGCTGTAATTCAAGATGAAGAACTACAAATCGTTTAAAGTCTTGTTTTTTGGGTTAACTGCACTGCAAGTCTCTGCTCTGCGTGTAGACTCGCAGATTGTTCTTGGTGCTCCAGACTCTCTCGATAGCAATAAGGACATTCCTGTTCCTGTTCATGCTATCAACATTGACATATTCAAAGCCCTTAAAGCCCATCCCGATCCCGTCGATGCCCTCGTCTCGCTTCGACCCGAGCTAGCCGATGAGCTTGCCGAACCACGTCTCCTTCACGTCTTCGGTCGCGACACGCCGCAATGGATGACAGAGGGCGACAAGCTGCGCCTCCGCCGAGAGGGCCATAAGTTCAAGGACCTCACCGACTTTCAAGATGATGTAGATGTCTCGTGGGCCGGCCGTGCCCATCTGCCCGAACTATCGCACCAGCGACTCGTGAAGCCTCTCTTCCCCAAGATCTCGACCGACAACATGCGCAAGGTCTTGGCGCACTTCACCAGCTTCTACAACCGCTACTACGGCGACGTCTACGGCGAGCACAGCGCCCAGTGGCTGCATGATCAGATTGCCGACATCATCAAGACCGCGCCTTTCCACACCCACATCTCGCTCGAGTACTTCACCCACCGCTTCCCGCAGCCGTCTATCATAGCACGCTTTGAGCCCAAGATCCGAAACTCCTCCCTCCCCTTGACCATTATCGGCGCCCACCAAGACTCGGCCAACTACCTCTTCCCCTTGCTGCCCGCCCCCGGCGCCGACGACGACGGTTCCGGCAGTGTCAGTATCCTCGAAGCCTTCCGTGTCCTCGCGCAGTCCGGGTTCCTCCCCAAGAATGGGCCTGTCGAATTTCATTGGTATGCCGCCGAAGAGGGTGGATTGCTCGGCAGCCAGGCCATTGCACGCGACAAGAAACAACAAGGTGCCACTATCGGTGCTATGCTCGAGATGGACATGACGGCCTACATCGCCCGAAACTCGACTCCCGAGTCCATCGGTATGATCGACACAAGCGCCGACGACGCGTTGACGAACTGGACTATCGCGCTAAGCAAGGAATACATCTCTATTCCTGCCGCCGTCTACAGCCTTCAGCCGGGCGCTGGCTCAGATTACATGTCGTTCACCCAGAATGGTTTCCCATCGGCGTTCGCGTCCGAGGGTAATCCTCTGGCTGAGCGCCATGGGCCATTCTCGGGAGATTTCGATCCCTATGTACACACTGCCAAGGATACCATGGATGTTGACGACGAGTTCGGTTATTTCTCGTTTGACGTAGGTTTCAGCTCTCTTTTTACGACGACTACCCTGCTAACAGCTCTCCTTGACAGCACATGGCGAGGTTTTCCGAGCTTGCCATCGCTTTTATTGTCGAGCAGGCGGGTTGGGATAATACCTGGCGATAAGGTTCAAATAAATCCCGGGTTAGCTTGGCTAAGATAATATAATTAATGGTGATTGTCAGATATAAGCTAGATCACATAAGAACTGTCACACGGACAAGTTCCTAGATATGGGAATGCAACTACCCGTATACCAGGGGCAGGTCGGCGACGTCATATAATTAATCTGCGAAGCGGCCGTTCATATAGGTATCCAGCTACCCGTGCCTATTCTTGATTGTCGTGATTGTTATTATTCGTTCGCTCAAGTCTTTGAACCTTACGGAGAAATACCATAATAGCGATACGGACTTGAAACATGCGTGAAGCTATTTGTGTATTGAAACGGCCACGAGTGACTGCAAACCTCGTGAATCATTTGCACATTGTTGTATAAGGAGGTAAACGTTAACTTCAATTTTCTAAGGACAACATATCACCGCCTAATAAAAAGTTCAAACCCCTTTAGTCGTCCCCGTCAGCTAAGAAGGCGTCCAGATCAGATTCGCCCTCATCGGAGCTTCCAACAGGAGATTGTGCTTCATCATCATCATCATCCACTCTGTCCTGTGGCTGTTTTCCTTTGTCACGTTTAGGTGCGTCTGGTGTTGCTTGCTCATCTGTATCGCTGCTTGAGCTAGCATGATCCGACAGCATATTCTCATCGTATTGAGGTTCGATCTCATCAAAGATATGCTCGGGGTCATGAACGTCAGACCTGTAGCTGTAACACTTAAAGCAAAGCGAGAAGTCTGAAGTGCACTCGATGCACTTCCATTGTATACCTATAATTATCTGTACAGCACAATGAGTAATTAGTATATCAATGCTGTTTATAGCTGACGATGGGATGTCACTAACCACTAGACAGCTTTGGCACAGGGTATCTTTCTTGTGTCCAGCGAGAATCTCATGAAAACTGTCATCCCAATGCTCCCTTATGCCATCTTGGTTTAACCTTGTACGCTCTTTGGGCTCAAGCTCGCTCCGAGCAGGTGGATTCCGATCGGCAAAGTTCGCCAGCTTCAGCGCCGACCACTCCATACCGTAAGTACGGCCTCGAACCCACACGTCTGCACCCTGTGCGACTAGCTTCGAAACAATATCCCAATCGCCAGAGCGCGCTGCCCACAGCAGCGGGGTCCAGTTATCGAGGTCCGTAGTATTGACACCGTCCGCATCATCAAGCCGACCCAAGAGGAAATCAAAGCAGTTCGTGGAGGATGCGGCCGCAGCGAAGTGGATCGGCTTGCGGCCCAGCTTATCTCGTGCCTCAATGTCAGCGGAAGCATCGACAAGCGCTTTGAGCCCATCATCGTCGTGTGACGCACATGCAAAGTGCACCGCTCGGCGGCCTTGGCTGTCGGCGACGTCTACCTGCGCCTTACGCTCGATCAAGTACTTCAGTATCCTGAGACCACTCGCGTGCTTTATTCGAGTCATTTCAGCTGCCACGATGATCGGATACGCAAGCTTACCACCCAGCTGGTTTATGGGCACACTAACTTCGTCAACTAGGTAATGTACCAGTTGCTCGAGATTATAGTCGTCTTCAATGCATAGTGCCGTGTAAAGTAGTGACTCGCCGTACTCCCTATGGACAGTCCCGCAGTCTGCCCCCGACTTTACAAGCATTTTTACCATATCTATGTAGCCATTGGCGACAGCAATATGAAGGATGCTGCCGAATCTGGCGCCGAACACGTTAACTCTAGCACCCTGCTCTATAAGGTACTTGGCAACGCTCTCGTTGCCTTTCCTAACCGCAATAGCGAGAGGCGTGTAGCCGTCCTGGTCTTGCGTATCTAGGGGCGCCTTGGCTCCAACTAAGAGCTGGACTATGGATACGGGCGTTTTCGCCTGAATGCCATGAAGTCGTGACTGGCCTTGCTCGTTGACTTGATCTATCGCTGTGCTAGAAAGTAGTATTTCGAGGCACTCACCAACGTCGTTGGAGTCTGTGTTAATGGCGAGCAAAATATCGATTGCGTCGTGGCCGTTCTGGTTCTTCAATCTCGTATTGGCGCCAGCTTTTTGAAGGATTCTAACACATTCAGGATGATGATGTAGGCAAGCCAGCTGCAAGGCTGTGCATCCAACCTCGCCTTTAACATTACCATTATTGCCATATACGCGATCCACTTCAGGTTTGGGATCATTTTCGAGCAATACCTCAATTGATTCTGAGTGACCTTCTCTGGCAACAATGTGGAGCAGAGTTCCACTATTACACTGACTCTCAATAGAAACGCCCATTTTGAGTATTCTCCTAATTGAATTTGGCTGATCGAATGCTGCGTGGAGTGAGTTCCATCCGTCACTTGCTGTCCAGCTGACATCTATGCTGTTATCTTGAAGTAAATAGTCTGCCACTTTCTCATGATGGTTGTAAAGAGCAGTGAACAGCGGCGGGTCAGAAGTGCCACCAGTGTAATTAATGTCAGCCTGATTGCGTAAGAGCAACTTCACCATGTCTAAGTCCCCTCGAAAGCAAGCCCACGAGAGGGGTGTCTTATGGAGGCCGCCACTGTTAGGGTCGACAATGTTGATCCTGGCGGAATGTTTGATCAGTAGGGAAACCAATTCAGTGTTGCCGGTGCAAATAGCTTGGATGATAAGCAAGGGCGCGTCGGGAGGGGTTACGTCCATGTCTGGTTTGGGCTCATGCTCAAGTAGGATTCGGGCGATATCCTGATGATTTCGCGCAACTGCTTTGTAAAGTGCAGACTCGGTAGCTCCCTTGATATTCGGATCAGCGCCGTTTTTGAGCAGCACGAGAACGCACTCTCGCAAGTTGAAGTCGGCGGCAGCGACCAGTGGCGGCCCCAATGTGGGAAGGCTAACATTCACTAAATCGGGTTTGGCTTTGATGATGATCTCAACGGCTTTATGTTTGCTACTCCTGAGCGCTGTCTCTAGCATTCTGTTGTTTTCCTCATCAATACTTGCGCCGTATCGTAAGAGGAGATTTATCATATGCGGATTTCCTCTTCTAATCGCATGCATTAATAGAGTACTCCCGCCCTCATTCACAAGTGTCAAGTCTGGCTTTAGTTTTGAGTCCAACAGGATCTTCATCGTAGGGACATGATCGTACCACACCGTGACTGCACATAGAGCCTGACAATAGCCACCAGTCGTGTCGATGTCACAGTTGGACTGTAATACCGCGTAAAGAATATTGTCCAGTCCGGACATAGCAGCTCGAAGAATAATGTCATTGGACCATTGAAACCATTGAAACGATTTCAAATCTGGGATCTTCACTAAAAGAGCGTCCACGACAGCAGCGTTGTTATTCGAAACAGCCCGGAGTAACGCGATTCGAAGCTGCTCCTCGTCTATGGTCACTAATCTCAGTAGTTGCTGTACAATTTTCTCGCTACCCACTCGAGCAGCCTCCGTAATGGCGAACCAACAATCTTTTTGAAACGAAGGTCGGCCCATCTCGGATTTGACCTTTTCCTCAATTAAGTCCTCCAGCCCTAGCATTGCCAGAACAGGTAATGTTGAGACATAGCTAAGCTTCAAACGGGTATACGTGTTAGACAGCAGCCAGAAAGGAATCTGCCAGGCGGCTCGAGATTCCCTGCTCGCAAACAGGTCGTTGACAAGATCATTTGGTTTGAACTGTCCACTATCTCTGTAGTGATGAGGCCAGAATCGAATGGCGTACTCAGCCATGCTTAATCTACTGTAGTAGATGATGGCAGTATCGAGTGGCGTGGCCCACGGCCCTCCTTCGAGATTTTCTAGACAAAAGTCTTCCAGCCTATCTTGCACCACTTTGAGTTGGAAGTAACGCAAGCATATTACTGCTATAGTGCTATTAACCTTAGATGCCCACTCTTCTATGGCTCCCTCAATACCAACTTCTGGTAAATTGTAGAACGAAGGGTGACTGAATTTGACATTCCGGTTCTTGGTTATGATAACTCCGGCAAATGCGGCTTCTATGTCGCTCATCGTACTTTTTATATCGAGATCGTTTAGTGAAGGCTCCTCGTCGTTGGACTCATGCACTGCTAGAGCCTCAATCAATGCCTCGGGTGACCACGGCTCCGATGCGTGCTTGACCCAATTGAAGACATTACTGGCCCTCGACCGCAATTCCGGTTGCAAAGAGCAGACCAATATCTGGACAACATTCTCTGCCGTAACGGGAAATAGTTTATTAATATTATCTGCAATTTCTGATTTTGGTTTTCCTCGATGATGGTTTCTAAGCCAGGTCAAAATGACATGCCCCAGATATGGCGCGTCGTCACACTCTTTGAGGAGGCTTTCAAGTTGTAATTGAAAGTCCTCGTATACTGGGCGACTTGCTATTAGACTAGTTAAGCCTGATTGGAGCTCTCTCGTCAACCTGTCATTGGACTCGCCGACGGCGGGACAATGAGATAGGTTGATGCGTGCCTCGTTGGGAAAGGATCTAACGGCCAAGCCGTCAGAATTCGAGGTAGATAGAATGATGCGGTATTCTGTCTCGCTGTAGCTTTGGTCTTCTAGAACATGTTCAAGGAACCACTGTCGCTGGTTCTCGGGGCATTGGTCGAAGCAGCCAATGAAAAATGTGAGCTCGTGAGCGCCGGGCGCGTGATCCCTGAGTATTGTATATAGGTGGTACAAATTCGCGAGCGACCAACACCCTACTTTGAAGAAACTCATCTCTCCGGTTATGAAGGGTGCAAAGCCGACACAAAATCGCCAAAGAAGAGCGTTGATGAAATAGATTAGCATTGATGAGATAGTGCTATATCGGGAATCCCAGCGATCGAACTCAAAGTAAATTGCTGTCTCACTGGGTGCGTCAACATCGGAGTCGTAGTGAGTATATATTAGGCGGGATAACTCAGATATGTTAACTAAGGAACTTCCGTCGCCGTGGAGATGCAAAACTCTAGGTCCATTTCCCTTTTTTGAGAACGCAGTATATGGCGGTTGCTTGTAAGTCCACGTCAAAATGGGGGGTTTCGGTAATACAGGGTCGAAAAGCGTGTCAATAGTCCGGGTTGGAGGCACGAGGGAAAGGAGTCGTGCCTGAAATTGAATAATTCGATGATCAACTTGAATCGCTATAATTCACTTCATGGTTAAGCAATTGATTCTTGCTTGATTGATATTCAATGTTCCAAGACTTACTACTACCATTCACGTTGAAGAGATCCTTCATGAACCCGACCCAACCGTTATCTGATGTCTGATCACCTTGAACGAGACCTAGGTGGTTCATATCGTTCAGTCGATATCTCCCATATGCCTCAAATGAATGTCCAGAGAGGTAAGCGTATCGTGGGAACGCAAAGGAGGGGTCAGGCAATTCATCTGCGTTCTCGATCTCTGTAGTAGTGATTGCATCGTCACCGATAGCTTTATGCTTCAAAGAATCGCGACTGTTTTGGGTGAATACATTCACAATGACAGCACGGTCACATATCTTAGTTGCTGGGAAAAGCTGATTCACACTGTCGATTTGATGCGCGAGGTTATGAACCTTTTCCAACACTCTGTCTGTGATGTCGGGACCTGGGAGAAGGACAAGCTTGAGTATCTGGTCCTTAAGATGGTCAAAGGATTGGAATCTATGGGGCGTGCCTAAGAAAATCTAAACCATTTTCAATAAGGAGAACTGATAATCTGATCCGAGATACATTGCTTACAATGGCTGTAGTTAAAACGGCTATTTTACCATACTTGAAGGTATTGGCCATAGCCATAGTCAAGGCCTGATAATCGTTAACATGACCAGCATATATAGTGGAAACTTGCATAAGTACCGCTTTGACAACCATACCACCAAGATCGTGACAGATCCATATCACCGGGCGGTCGGTTTCGGTCTGCAAAGGGTCACTAGTAAGATCGCATGTTCTCGTGAATCCATTGCTGTAAAGAAGTATACCTCTTCTAGTCTCTTGCGAACTTCGGCATATTCCCTAATTAGCCATTCTGCATGTAGATTGATACCATTTGCTTGATAAATAGTTGACTCTTCGTTTGTTTCGTAAGAGTAGTCAATCTGCCTAATAGCCAAACCTTCAAATAACTGGTTCTTCACCCACCAGTCACCTTCTTTATCAGTCCAGGCGGTTTTATAATCGTCGCGTATACCATGAACTGTTATCACACTATTATAATATGTAAGCCTGACAACTCTAAGAAATTTTTGTTCCTGCATTGTTTTCATACTCATAGTCATCGAAGGATGATCCAGACCAACCCCAAGGATTGTTAATGTCAAGTCCAAGTTTGTGCTGTTTCAATTCAGAGCCCCGCGATGTGTCTTCTTCGTTTCGCGAGGGCGACTTCGTCGTTGTGGATTTGGTACCGACTGCATCTAGGAGGTCATCTCCCACAGCATCATCAATCATATTTGAAGCCGCGTACAAAATTGATCTTTCTCCCTCCGGCGGTTCCTGCGCCGCTATACCAACAGGAGGGGCCCCGTCCACAGCACGGTCAGGGTCTTCCATCATTATTGATCAAATCGCAGTTGCTAAACTGCCTCAGCTGTTTGCAGTGAATGTGATATTTTATTATGGGCAAATATTACGTCGTATGCCAAGCTATTTCTTACCTACAAGGTACAGAAACGCAATATGGTGTGCCCACCACCAGACCCCTCTTGTAAGCTTCAATGGTGCCCTACATGACATTCCTGGTAAATTTCTATTGGGACGTCTGAATGTTCAAAGAAATGTTGTATGTAACCTACCTACACAGTTCCCGGTTGATTGACGACACGGTAGGAAGGAGATTGCGTATCCAAACGGACGATATGGCGAGCCAGTCGTCATTCACTATTGGATCGCTTGGATTTGTTATATTCCATGTACTCACGCTATACCTCATCACGATCTTCAGGCTGATTTCATGAAATACATCGGGCGTAGAGCTTCAGGACGCAGGCGTTTTGTCAGGGCTCCGTACTGAGGGTAGGCAATAACACTTGATGGCGAAGGACTCTAAACACCTTCGTGGACGCTATCTGGTCATATACAAGAGGTCAATCTGTTCGAGCCTGTACCTTGCGACATGTGTTTTTTGTTGTATTAGACTTGGAGAAGACATAATTTGCATACAATGATGAGAACAATGAATAATGAGAATAGAACTAATCCCTTAGTAGTTTTACTTTCATGTTTTTCGTTCATCTGTGATGGCGGCGTTTATGGGACGCCGCAAATAGTATCAAGGTTGATCTTTTCTAACTCCTCTTCTTCATTGTATACCACATTCTTGTTTGGGAGTTTTCCTTTGTCCTCAAGGCACGGCTGGAAAATGAGCATATCGTCTTTGGGTATGCTTTTGAACACGCTCTCAGCAGCCGTCTTTAGATCTGTCTTACACCTTAAAGCCACTCTGCAGAAGAACTTCGCCCGGTCGTCTCTAGAGATAAGCACCCCCACTCTCAACGACGTAGGGATCCCGGCTGGTTGCGACTGATTCTCCGAGAGGGTCCACGTTGCGATGCGATTTGGGGGCGTGTTATTGATAAGCCGCCTTCTGCCGCTCAGTGTAGTAGCGTCCGAGGTTGTCCTGGAGACTGTTTTCTCCCACTTGCTCGTAAAACTAATAGTGGCGAATTGCCCCACGGCGGCGGCAACAGCTATGCCTTTGGTACTAGTTTCTTGCTGTGTCGTTGGCATTAGACTATACGTGCCGAGAAAGGATATCTTCTCGACTTCAATGTAACTATCATCTGAGCTGGTGTCGAATACGAGCTCGATAGTAGCCTCGGATATCCGCCGCGAGCCCTTTGGTTGGAAGAACCACTGCATGACAATCAAGGTGGCATAGCGATCGCTGTCGGTGGACATAACCCCATATATAACCTTCTCAAGGCTACAAGTAATGTCAATAGCTCCCGTACGCTGAAGGACTTCGCCTCGGTGGTATTGGTTTGCCGCAATATTATAGACATGGAAGCCGCTCCCTTCTTCACCTCCAGCCTCATACATTCCGAGCCTTATCGTTTCAATGATATCCGCTTGCCCGTCGTCAGACATCCTCTTATGGGATCTGCGGGCGTACTCAGAGGACTTAACGTTGCGCTCCTAATGAATAGCTTGATGAAAATATTTGACAAAGTTGTCGATCACAGGAAGTGAATTTAAACGCACCACTAGCTATCACTAGCAGTGTATGCAGATGATCTGTTGAAGTAGTGTAGGTGGTTTTCCTGATGACTTAGCCAATAAAAAGGGGACTAGTATTCAACATAAGGGGCTAGGTGGTAAGGGCTTTCGCGGGGTCAGATTTCACGGGGAACTTAGTCATATTCTTACAACTTCGACTTCTAATTCTGCACTTGCTTATGCGAATATATTCAATTTACTTGGGTTCCCCTTCAATTCTTCTGAAATTGACTTGCCTTGGATGCGAATTACCTCCTTGACTAAGGCTCAGGGGTATGTAAGTTACCTAGGCTATTTCAGTATGTATCTTAACTCCATATACAAGCAATAGTTCGAGCAAATCTGTTTATGTTTGTGCGATCATCCGAACTACATTCCAACCCGATCTAAGGTATCCATTCACCTCACTGTGATAAATGATCCTTGTGACGTGCAGAAGAGGGTTGCATGACACATGTAGGTTGTCAGCAAATCCAGTGACGAGCGATATTAGATGCAACCAACACCTACCTACAAATATTGATTTAAAATGACACTGTGTGCTCCGTTTCTCAGCCCGTGAGGGGTTCTTGCCATACATACGGCAAATATCGTCAGCATAAAATTGCAGTCGATTATAGCTATTGAGCTCTCTCGTTGTATGAGTCTTCACTCGAGTAAATAAAGAAGAGATGAATATGTATGAAGGAGAATCCGAAAACGAAGGGGATTATTTCAGTGATAGCGAGGAAAATATAGACTTGAAAGAACGCTTCGCGGAGGCAAGTAAAGAGATTAAAACGGGGATTTTGGCGAATAAGCAGGATGTTGACAACTTTTTTAATGAATATTACGATGTAGTTGGGAAGGCTTGGCCGAACGCTGCGGGTAATCTACTTCACGTTATAATCGAGGCAATCGAGCATCACTACATCGAACCGAAACGTCTTGAACTTCTTACCCGACGGCTAGTGGAAACGTATCCATCGCTGCTCAAGACTCCGAACAAAGATGGACTCAACCCGATCTATAAGGCTATCAACGCCAAAAAGCATCAACCTGTAGGCTATATGATCTCCGTTCACTTTGAGGATGACGCACAATCTATCCATAGGAAATACCTCAACGAGGCTCTACTAATGCAGGCTCGGGAAGGTGAAACATGCCTTCATGCTGCTCTTGGGAGTAGTAAATTTGACCCAGGCACAATCAAGATGTTGATTGAAAAAGCCAGTGACGAGGCATTAGAGGTTCAAAATGATCTCTCCAAAACCCCGATGCATTGTGCTGTTTCGTTTTCGTTATGTACGGTCGAGAGAAAGGAACTTATTTCCCTTCTCATTGAACGGGATTTGAATGCGGTACGAGGAAAACCGCGTCCGTACAAGACATTTCTCGACTTGACCGACAGAGATGGCTCCTCAATTTATTTGGAACATTTGAAGAGTAGGGAAACAGTCATAACAAAACATGCCAAAAAGAGATTAGGCAAACAGTCCAATCAACAATTGACAGCAGACACCACATCATATCAAAAACATGCTTCGATCTCGAGAAAGAGGCCTGCACCCAAAGAGCCCAAGTCTCAGATTGACCCAGAAGACGCGAAGCACTCCGCTTTGGCGAAACCTCCGTTCGAATACAGTGCGGAAAAAGCCATTCAGAGTGAAGGTAAGCGAAACGCGTTGGATGAACGCGAGAAGTTACGCCAACAGAAGAAAGCTGAGGAGGCCGCAAGACTTGGGTATACTAGACTATCAACAGCAGCAGGCCGTTTTGAAAGGCAAGATGCTATCAGTCCAGTCGCAAGCGCAAATGGATCAACCAGTATAGGCCAGCCTAATTTGGCCCAGCAGCAGGAGCCGGCACCTAACATGTCGATGAAGCGGAGCAACACAGGCAACGTCAATAGTAAACCAGATCAGGAAAAGAAAAGCCCAACGAGAAAAGCACCCTCCCAGAACAAGGACACTACAAAGACTTTGGCTGATAAGACCAAAAATTCAGACGCGATACTTTCGAGGTTGAAGTTGCATTATATGAGGACGAGGGATGCTGAAATGGCCATATCCTTCCTATACGGAACTAACATGGATGGTAAGTAAGAAATAAAGCAGGAATATTGCTGTTACTAACGCGGACTCCAAGACGTTCAGATCAGTTTTGACTACGATAGTCTGCCTTCTAAAATGCTGTGGAATCAGTTTACAGCTTCTTTTGGTGAAGACGCTAAATCTGGCCTTCGATTCGATCGTGTACTACAGTACGTAAACTTCCCCCATGTCGAAGTCCGAGCCAAGGGCCGTCAAGCCGATCGTGAATCGAACATAGCGTCCAACTCTGGCATGCATCAACTCGAGAATATCGGCCGTAAAGACATGACTTTCTTTTTTGATTGGCTGTACAAAAAGGGGGTTCGCCACATCATTAAACTAAGTGTTCAAGAATCCGGCGACAGGTTCCACAGCGACAAGGCTATCCAAGAATCTGTCGCACGGTTTATCGTCGAACACCTTGATTGGCAAAAGACCGATTTAGACCCGGAGACAATTCTCCTCATAGGTAGCAGGGCTACTGAAGAGGACTCTTCTACTCTTGAAGACCCGAAGAATACCGAACTAGTTCCACATCGACATCTAAAGCAACTTAACCTGCGATGGAGCGGGAGTAATGCCGTGCTGCGAGCTTGGAGCGAGCCAGAAGGCCTGCCATTGCTCCCCGATCTTCAAAAGATTCACGTGATTCAACCGCCTTCGGAAAAAGTATGTCTTTCTCTTACTCTGGTACGATATTTTCATCCTGGCTAACAAGATTGAGGAGATGTGCGACGACCCGCAATGGATCAAAGATAAGGTCAAGCAGTTTAGCATTAGACTCAATGCGAACCGGAGAACAGTTTGGGCCCGAAAATTGAAGGCCGTCGGAGGTCAGGGTGCTTTTAGTCCTAGCGATGAAATCGGCGATGTCGAGGTCGTCGCAGGTACCTGGGAGGAGCGCAAAGTGACGCCTAAAGACGCACCCCATCTGTCAACCTCAGCTCATGTCAAAGGTGTCAATTCGCATCAGTGGTTGGATTCTACCACGAGGTTCGCCAGTGCAATGGCCCCCTTCTGGAAAAATAGTGTCGAGGCCTTCCTGGAGTCGAAACAAAACCAGCGTACGTCAGAGCAAATCGAGGATGCTATCGTGGTGGCCCTGATTGATGATGGTGTCGACATGCTCGACAAGGCATTCTCCCAGCAAGTCCTTGAGGGCAAGAGCTTCGATTTTCACGGGAGAGAGGTTCGGCCCTACTTTTCATCAGCGAGAGGTCATGGCACTGTAATGGCTAGTATGATCTTACGCGTTTGCCCGATGGCAAAGATCTATCCCATACGACTGAGGACGTTTGATGAGCCGGATGGGAAGGTCAACATCGATACGGGCTACGCGGCAAAGGTACAGATAGTCTGGGTTTTCCCCGGTTACTGAGTTGGAAGCACCTTCTTACGTGAATCATATTACAGGCTATTCAGGCGGCACTTGACAAGAAGGCCGCAATCATTTCTATGTCATGGACGCTTCCAATGAAGACGGAAAAGAGCACCTCAAAGGATCTACGTGAGTCTCCGATCGCTCAACTCATTTTGTTGCACGCTCGTGGAGAATCAAGACGTTATCAAAACTAATATCGTGTTCAGTACATGCAGTTTTGAAAAAGGCCGTTGTCAGCAAAGTTCTGATGTTTTGCTCGGCGCCCGACGAAGGCAAGTTCACTGATCTTTATTACCCTAGCGGACCCTGGCGCGACCACTTCTTCCGCATCGGCGCCGCGAAGGCTGACGGCACCGTCTTCGGCTGGACGCCGGATGACGGAATCACGTACGTCCTGCCGGGTGTTGACGTGATCAAGGACCGGGTCAAGAGCGGCGGCTCCTTCGTAAAGACTTCGGAGGGAGGGATCACAAAACGCGTGGACGACTTCAAGTACGAGACAGGGTCAAGCGTCGCTACAGCACTGGCAGCGGGGCTTGCGGCTATGATCATTCACTGTGTTAAGGCTAGTATCCTGGCTATGAAGACGGCAAACCAGAACAAGGGAACTGTTCTAGGGACAACAATGCTGGAGAAGGGGATGGATCGGATTACGGATACGGATACCATGAAGCGAGCTTTCGCAGCTTTAGGTAGGGTCACACACAACAACTTCATCCAAGTTTGGGACGAACTGGATAAAGTTAGTAAGGTGCTGGAGGATTGGCAGTCAGCGGACCCAGATTCAGACGTCAGGATAGAATGCATTGAGCAGTTCATAGCTTTCAGTCAAAAGCTCCTTAGCGAGTCTCGTTAAGACACAGAAATAGTTTGAGATAGAGGACAAGCTAGGTTTAGCTGACCAGCTGTTATCCGAGTGTTTTTTCAGGCCTCTATGACCAACGCCGCACCACGCCTTCAGGTTCGGTATTGCACGATTCGCGCGATTGAAAATGACAGGAAATTCCGCGTAAGCACTATTATATGCATATAGTTCAGAACCATAATTACGTATAACGTACTACTACCCTTTCAACCTACCAGATTGGCCAACCCCTTATGTATTGACCAAAAGGGTAGCTCGGGTAACTAGTAGCTACGTTACCCGACATGGTCGACATATTTTCCATGACCGAGTCGAGCGAGTATTACATCATAACTTTTCTACTAACTAATGAAATCCGTTTCTGGTCGCCGAACACCCTTAACAAGACTTCAGCTGGCCGCTAACTTGGCAGGGGGTTCTAATCTGGATTAGTGGATGCATCCAGTCTTACCCTGGTCGGTATTTCGTGCCAGTAGCTCGGAACGATCCGTTCGTCGATCAGAGTCGATCAATCCGAATATGAGATATGATTGGCTGATATTTGGTTATTCATGCCAATAGCTTCTACGGTCCACCCATACCGGTACATACATCATCTCTCTCTTGGTTTCTATCTCGCTCTCACGAAATTCACAAACAGAATACCCATCTGAACTGCTGATAGAATTGTTAAGTATGATTACAGAGAAATGTGATGGATTTAGCACTAGTTGGCCTGATGTGGCCACGAGAGCTCTCACAACTTCAACATGAGCGAAGTGAAAACGTGATTTCAGAACAGGCAGTGGTAAGTATGCTGCATGCAAATCACTACTATATCTAGTGAATTAGCGTCGCAAAGTGTCAAATTATTTTGCTGTTGGTTTTTTCTCGGATTAGCTCGCCGCTGGTCATCTTTAACCTAGTATACACGATGTGAGGTCAGTGGCTGCTACGACATCCACGGTATTGGTAATGACGATCATGGAATATAGTGCACTATCGAAAATAGAATTTCTAATAGAGGAGCTGTCGCTACCATCAACTCTTCCGACTTTCGAAAACCAAGCAACGATCGCCTAATGCTCAACGGTAATATTTACCAGAATCTATTATTGCCCAGATATTTTCCAATATGGACGAAAAGGAGGACAAGAGAATAGATAATCAGACTGACAACAAGCGGGGCAGACTTCCCAGAACCCTTCGTGCTTTGAAAAACGCTGAAGACGCGAAGAATCATCCTCGTACCCTCATAATCTGTCTTGATGGCACTGGTGATCAGTTCGACAACGATAACAGCAACATCGTCCATTTCATCTCATGTCTCAAGAAACATTCCCCTGAACAGCAAGTCACATACTACCAGTCTGGAATTGGCACGTATGATAAGGGAGGTTTGAAAAATGGCATTGGCGCTGCATTGGACATGGCAGTGGGGAGCGGATTAGGTACGTAATGATCAAATCAACATGTATTTCTTTCAATAAATTTGCTAATCTGAACGGTTTCAGGGATTCACGTCAAAGATGCGTACAGGTTCTTGATGCAAAACTATCGCGAAGGTGACAAGATCTGTTTGCTAGGTTTTTCCCGAGGTGCATACACGTAAGTTTTAGTCTTCAGTGTTCTTTCTATACTTAAGTCACCATGCTGACCATTCAGCAGAGTCCGATGTCTAGCCGGAATGATACATAAAGTCGGGCTATTACCGTCCAGCAACGGGTCCCAGATCAACTTCGCCTACAATTTCTACAAAGATGACTCGGAGAACGGAGAGTATCTTGCCGAGGAGTTCAAGAAGACGTTCTGCACCGATGTCGACGTCTACTTTCTGGGCCTCTTCGATTGCGTGGCCAGCGTCGGCTTCTTCCCCCGCAAGCTCCCATTCAGCAAGACAGCCACAAACACAGTCCGCTACTTCAGGCACGCCATGGCTCTAGATGAACACCGGGCCAAGTTCAAGGTCTGTCATTGGGACAATGACCAGCCCGACCCGAAGGAGATGCCGCGTCGCGAAACCGTTGACCTCACACCATCAGGTCGACTGCGTCGCCACCTCAGCTTTGACAGGCGCTTCAAACACCGGAAGACGCCCGCCGGCATGGGCGGCAAGCATGCGAAAAAGGGAGCAGCGAACCACGACCAAAACGACGATTCCAGCGACGACTCATGGAACTCCAAGTTCGAGGCCCAAGAAAAAGCGAATAACCGCTACAGGGAATTCACCACGGACGCGCTCGAAGTGTGGTTCATGGGAGCGCACGCGGACATAGGCGGCGGTGCCGTCCGGAATGAGAGCCGTCACATGCTCTCGCGGATCCCGCTCCGCTGGATGATCCGGCAGTGCTTCGAGTGTAACACGGGAATCCTGTTTGACATGGCGCGATTAGCTGAGCAAGGGCTCGACGTCGCGAGTCTGTGGCCTGAGTACCGGGTGCCCGAAGTGCCGACGAAGGGTCCCCCGTCGCGCCTCCTGGCGAAGTATCATAAGAAGATCCTAGCCCCGGTTCAACGGCGCTCGACTTTCTTGCCCATTGGACCTGAAGGGTATACGATTGATGACGCGCCGACGCGAGAAGATCTGAACTATATTCTCCCTTCCGAGTCTGACGAGGATCACTTCGATGCTATGCAGGAGCCTAATGACATGTTGAAGGTGGCGAGGGTCTGGTGGATCCTTGAGCTTTGGCCTGTCAAGATTCGCGTCCTCTCGAGCGATAAGGAGGGTTGGGAGAAGAGGGTTCGTGTTAATCTTGGCAGGCATCGGGGGATTCGAAATCGTGAGCCGAATATGCATTGGACTGTGCAGAAGATGGTTGATGAGGAGAAGTATGATTTGAAAGTTCGACAGACTAATGGTACTAAGGTAAGTGGTTGCAAATCTTTTCTTTCATTCGTCTTCGTTCTCTTGAAAGGTCGAATTAGGTTTTGACTTTCTCATGTTCTCGCCTGCATCAGATGCTAACCATAATATGACAGTGGCGTCAACTTGTGTAAGTTCGGTTAAATTGCAGGGGTTTAAAGTTGCCTGTGTTATTGTGGCAATTTGATTTGTATTATGCTAGCTGCACCAGTCTGAAAGTCTGCTATGACACATCTTTGAAAGAGAAAAGTAACGGATGTTAAATACCAGTAACGAATTGTGAAACTCATTCCAACCTTGTGTCAAATTAGCTAGTTCCAGGATCAACAATGCCCCTGAAGTTACCAGTTCTTGTGTTCTTAGGTGGATACAAAGAGTTGCCTACAAATATCACAATAATGGATGCAAAGACAAACTAACATGTACACATATGTTGGGAAGACAGTAGCTTCGTGATAACTCCTAACGTAAATGATTTTATCATCAAGCATTAATATATGAGTGTTGTCAAGCGTGTCATACCAAAGAGAACAGAAACCACCGAAACAAACATATTAAAGTCAACAACTGCATTGTCAAGAACAAGAAACTTAATCAACTAAAGATTTTAAAGTATAGCAAATTAAGAAGCAAACTTAAATCAATCAATAGAAGTTACGTAGATAAGGTACCGTGCTGAGATGAAGTTTACGTTGGTACCTAAATGCATCTTAAGTAAGGTACACAATTACATACTCCTATAGCCGCACGCTGTCAAACAGTCTGGGTGGTAAACGAAGCAGGTGCGGAGAGATCATGTACATTAGGTAGGTACAGGTAACGATAACCTGTTAATTCACTTGGCAACTTTATGTAGGGCACCTACTGCCCAGTAACTTGCCATGTACTGGAATGGCTTATGTCGACTTGCCTTCTTCCCCCAGCCAAGGAGGTAATCCGACTTTTACGCATTCAAGTGAACATCGCTCAAATAGATGCGGAACTGCTTGATCGTAGAAAACGCAGATCAATGAATTGATTGGAATTGAGAATCAGCCGAGTACGTTATTGATCTAGTGAGTTCTTCCCTATATCTCCCTCCTATTTGTGTACGTGAAACTTAAAACTCATATCACCTTGTTGACAGAATCAGCCACTCACACTGCTTCAGTACCTCTTAGCTCTGCCATCACAGCATCTGCGTACCTGCACTATTTTTAGTCCACAAGGTACTAAGTAGGCACCAAACAATAGCATTGTTGTCATAAGTCTTATTGTTTGTGCGGGTTCGTGCAGCTGCAGTAGCTTTGCAAACCAACTACACCTGAACCACTGACTCATCAACGATGCCAACATCAACAACTCCTACCTGCTACATACAACAAACACCAACAGTTGCAGGGTGCCTCGTCAATCCTGCTTCTTCTAACCAGTTTCCTCTCAGACTCAGACTTCATGCAAAGTCAAGGAATTTTTGAAGCGTTTTGTTTAATCCCATTTCTTGCCCAATTTGCCGCGCGAAGAGGCAAACTTGCTGATCTCTCGTGCATTTCGTGTAACACGAGGTGCGTTCCTTCCGTTTTATAACTGAATTATGCACTTTCTAATGGCCCTTCGCTTTCCTAACTTCCTATTTTCTCTCCTTCTCTCTCCCACTCGTCTCCTCTCTTTACATCTCTCAACACACACATACCACATCTCACTTAATCACTCACACACACACACACCTTTTCTCTCACTCTGCCGGATCTTGTTTCCTAAGTTTGTCTTTTCACCATATCCCAAGAGACCACCATCTCCTGGCCATGCACAAAAGACTTTCCTGACCGAGATTGCCCATAATAAATGCATTCGTCACAGGCCAAAGCTTTGGTACTGGTTTTCTTCGATTCCCTTGTTGGCCACCTTCCTTTTTTTAAATTCATTTTCTCTCTATCCTACCTCTTCGACGTGTAACCCACGAACCGAGCAATTGATTGACCGCAGGTCCAGTTCACATCTCATCCAGAGCCCTCTTGCCACAAGCACGCGGGCACCCTAAATCGTGAGTACATTACCGCATACAAGCTTACTCCTAAGCTTTCCTGCTTCAAAGCTTATCTAGTGCCTGCTGCAGCCCTACACGTACTCTATTCAACGAACGAGAGAAGTTACCAGTCGTCACCTAGGCGCAAAGGGCTGCCTTCAATTGATTGAACTACCTCATACCTAGGTAACATATCCTCAGAAAACTGGGCACCCGTGTATGTACTTCGAGCTATATACCACCTCTCCTGTTGCCTTTCTGCCCTGTACCTTCCGTTGATACCAATACTGTGCTTTCCTGCATCACTGCTCTACTCGCCTGCCTCCCATTCTGCTCGATGAAGGTAGTCTGTTTCGCTACGGCTATATCACACCGCTTGCATCTTCTTTCCATATCAATCTTCTTTTAATCCCAACAGCTCAGATACAAACACACGCCCTTGTTCCCTTTTTCTCCGCCCTCGAAGCGGCAGTTTATCGGATTGTTGTGTATTTTCTATGTATTTGTCTTCTATGTCGATTACCATGTAGTTTTTATTTGGCTGTGGGCTAACCGTTTCCAAGAACAAGATGGAGCGCCCGCTGCCCATTGTTGGGCCAGAATACAAGGTACTAGACTTACTAGCCATACCTTCTGCTCATTCGAGCACATACTAACGAGTATAATTGTAGGAGGAGCTGGAAATTATCCAGGCTCATACAAAGTTCTACCATTCAGCGTCTGCCGATCTTCCCGAATGGCAGAGTTACCCCGAAATTCCTACCGCTAGAGACCTCAACCCCGACTGGGATAATCCTGAGGATTTAGAAAGAATCCATAATATTCTACCTAACGACTGGCAGAAACCCTTTCCCGACAAAAACACATATCTGGAGACGCACTATCGTCTCCAACGCGAGGAAGCCATTGCCCTGTTGCGCTACTCAGTCAAAAAATACCGTATGGATCCCACAATGGTAGATGACGATGAGACGTGCGTATACACTAAGGTTTGATTCCCCCTTTGAAGATGTAGTTGTTTCAACGCTAACGCGTTTAACTCAGGTATTTGTTCAAGGATATCTGATGACTCGGCTTGGCCCCATGTGCCGAATTCAGTTTTCGACTCAAAGGGCGGAGAAGAAAATTCGCTGGACCCAGACTCGCCGTCTCACAACCGGAAGTCTTGTGGCCATATCTACCGCCGCAGACGGGTTCAGAACTATTTGCATGCCCGCTGTCGTTGCTGATCATCCCATCCGCGATGGCCTAGACAAAAACCCACCCACCATTCAAATATTCTGGGGTAACACGGACGATGCCGTTCTGGATCCGACAACCGAACTTGTTATGCTCGAAAGCCGTTGCGGCTACTTCGAAGCAGTACGTCATTGCATGGTAGGGCTACAACACGTAGCTAGCGCCGATACACCCCTAGACAAATACCTAGTCAACCTCGACAAAAGTGACTTGGCGGCAAAATATGTTCAAGAGAATCCCGAGATGAATATTAGCTCCCTTGTCCATCATCTTCCGGACTCATCTACCTTACCTGCGGAGATCGTTCGTCAGCGCTTAGTAGAAGCTAGAGAGTCACTAAGACACCATCAGGTGCTTGACGGTATTGATGGCGAAATCTCAGCATACACAAACCTCGATAACTCTCAGCTATCTGCCGTGCACCGCATTCTTACCAAGGAGTTGGCCATCATCCAGGGTCCTCCTGGCACTGGAAAGACATTTACATCTGTCCAAGCTTTGCAAATCCTGCTGGACAGTCAACAAAAGCGTGGTGACCACGTGATCATCGTTGCTGCTCAAACAAACCATGCCGTAGATCAGATATTAAGCCAGCTTATCAACCTGGGCTTCAATACAGTCCGCCTAGGCGGTCGTACACAAAACGAAGAAATCAAACGCTATAGCATGTATAATTTGCGTTGTCGTGCTGTGCTGCCCCGGGCACACAGGGCAGATGGAGACTACAAAGCGTTTGAAGCGGCACGGAGAAAGACCATAGCTCGGATCCAGGAACTTGTAGCGAGCATGTTCTCTAACGAGTTGATCGACCCAGAAGCCCTTCAAGCAGCGGGGATCATTACACAGAAGCAGCTAGAGTCTCTGCTAGCTGAGGACGGATGGGCTCACGCCTCGTCAGTTGATGAATCGTCCGATCCTCTTTCTCAGTGGCTTGGCGACCAGCGTGTCGAAGCACCATCTATGGATGCAATCGATCCTGACTTCGATATTCAGGAAAGCGACGATACGGCAGATTTTGACGCTGAGGACTACGACGTCGAGTTAGATGACTGCATTGCCGACGATGACGAGAACAGTGGCCGGGTTGAGGGTACATGGATACCAATCAAGTATCAATGGACCGGAGCTAATCCTCGACGATACACTGAGGCTGACCTAGTTATTCGCAAGGAACTCAAGCGAGAAAATTTATGGGAAATCGGTGAAGGGAACCGAGGCGCTGTATATCAATATTGGCAACGAGAATTTCTGCGTCTTCGACTGGCTCGATTCCGCACCGAGCTAACAGCATACGCTCGTATTTGCAAGAACTTGAAAGCCAATAGATGGCATAGGGATTTGCGATGCATCAGAATGTCCGAAATCGAGATTATCGGATGCACAACTACCGGCTTGTGCAAATACAGGGGCCTGCTCGCTGCTCTCAAGCCGCACACAATGCTTATCGAAGAGGCTGCAGAGACCAAAGAGGCCAGCATTCTCTCGGCCCTGTACCCATCACTCCAGCAGCTCATACTTGTTGGTGACCATCAGCAGCTGAAACCTTCTTGCGATACTCCTCGCCTTGATGAGGCTCCGTACAATATCCGCGTTTCAATGTTCGAGCGACTCGTCGAGTTAGATATGCCGTATACAATGCTCAACATGCAGCGCCGCATGAGTCCTGTTCTGCGGGAGATCCTCAGCCCATTCTACCCGAAGTTGCAAGACCATCCGGTGGTAAGCGTACCAGACGCTCGTCCACCTATCCCAGGTATGGCGCAACAGTCATTTTTCTTCCATCACACGTGGAGTGAGGGAACAGATGAGAATCTAAGCAAGTTCAACCTTCTAGAAGGCGAAATGATCGTGCGCTTCATCGATTATCTTATGATGAATGGCGTTAAAGAGACTGAGATCACTGTGTTGACCTTCTACCGAGGACAGCGCAAAAAGATTCTGAGCGAGTTCAGAAGATTGAAGCACCGACAGCCTTTCAAAAATGTTCACACTGTTGACTCGTATCAAGGCGAGGAAAATGACATCGTGATTCTATCTCTGGTTCGCAGCAACGGCTCTAATGGACCGCACAACGCCAGAGCTGGCTTTCTCCGAGACAGCAATCGAGGCGTCGTTGCTATTAGTCGCGCCCGTCGTGGCTTCTACATATTCGGCAACATGATTAACCTATGGTATGCATGCGAAGAATCACAGAAGATGTGGGGCCAAGTTTCAGAAGTTTTCCGTCTCCAAAACCGATTCGGCTTTGAAGGGAAATTGCCTATCACTTGTCAGCAACACAGCAGAACAACCTTGATTAGCCACCCTGATGAGTGGATTAACCATCATGGCGGCTGCACGCAGCCTTGTACGGAGAAGCTCGAATGTGGTCACGACTGTGGCCGCTGTTGCCATTGGTATGTTAGGATTGGTCATTGCCTTCTGTTATGATATATCTTTTGTGCAACGAGATGCTAATATTATATTTCTAGGGTCAAACACAGCCAACTGATCTGTCTCGAGCTTTGTCAGAGGCTTCTGAGCTGCGGTCACCACTGCAAAATGTGTTGTGGCGAGCGTTGCCACTGTCCCTGTCCTGCATTTACAGGCGCATATCCTAATGACGAGTCGTGGGATGACAATACAGTATCTGGCCAAGGATGCGTCGTTGCACCGTTAACTGGAAGTGATGGGCGTATTGGACGGCTCCGCAGTGATTGTTATGGAACACGCGGTCGTCGAAGCGGTGTTGCGCGTGATGGCAAAGTAGCGCACATGCCCGGCCGAGAATGGGTAACTTTTGACGCTCAGCAGCACGATGCACAACGACGACAAGAGCATCGCCAATCTGCGAAGCTTCCATCCTCCTGTCCCATATATCCCTCGGTATATCATGACCAGGATCCCCTTGATATGATCAACGAAACATACCGTCAAGTCACGCTGAACCCGCGCGGTGTGCGTAATGTCGAGAACGGAATTATTTCGGAGAACAGCAGTACTCCGACATCTGAGAAAGTTCAGGATAGGTCGCTTGGAAACGTTGATACTCCGGGCCAAACCCAGCTTACGGAAGATCTCCTCAGTTTTCGTAATGCTGGGCCGTCGGAAAACTCATCGCTCGTTGGTTCATATTACAAAAGCCGGGAGAGTGTTGATTCGAGCACATATCGATTTTCAGGTGTACCTAACGGACCTTTGCCTCGCGCTCATAGCTATGAGCCTAGCGCTACGAGAAATACTCATCGGACCCGCGTAGTAGAAGACAGACCAGAATGGGAGGAGAGTAGTACGGTGCATGAGACGTATGACGGTAACTCCGACCTACGCGTTGTGGCCGAGGAAGGCGAAGGAAACCTTATCGACTTTTAGAGGCTTAAGGGGAAGGGTTTGTGCTATGTTGCGGTTATCATTGAGCTCATGACTTTGCCAAAAAAAAAAAAAAAAAAAAAAAAGGATTTGCTTCGTTGGTGGCTTGTCGTCTGGATGCTCCTCTCAGGATTCGCTTTATGGTAAACAGAACAAAAATGATACGGATGATCAAGGGAGAGAGGTATGACGAGACGATTTTTTGGAAGATTGAGCCTCTAAACTTCACAAGTTCCTAGAACTAAGATGTAAAGCAGACGAGAACTCAATAAGCTAAGTAGACAGACAATAGCTCTTTTTTAACTGCAAGTTCTGATATTTCCGATTCGTGCTTACGTAGATTGTAGATGAGAAGATGTTACCTGCAGCCAAGTCCCCGCTATTCTATTCCCCACCAGACACATTTAGGTACCTAGACCTGGCCTGGCTTGTGCGTTGAGCATTTGTCTAGCGCGGTACTTGCCAAAGTTTGGTTCGCCGGGGTATAGGTCAGTACCTAGCAATCGCGTTCACGTCCATGCTCGAGCAAATGCCAATTCCACCTTGCTGCTGCTTGCTGTAGGTTCGAAAGCTAAGTAGCCTTTTATTGACAATGCACAAGTCTATTCAATCATGACACAATCGCATTGCATCATTCAGTTTTCAGATATCTAAAGTGGCTTCTTGCTTTTACACAATATTGCTCACCCTGTTTTGACCCGAGACGACCGGAAGGATGGACGACTTCGATCGAGACTCGAGCTCCGACAACGAGCATGAACACGATGACGACCTTGTTATGCACGATGTTGATGCCGAGGAAGACAACGAAAACCCCGACCCCGACGAGGATGACGACAACGAACCAGATAATGACAATGACAATGACGAGAACAACGACAACGAAGATGAGGAAGACGATGACCAGGACCACCACCACGAGACCGATGAGTCGCAGCAGCAGCAGCTTAACCGAGAACAAGGACAGCAACAGCCTCTTCAACCTGGTTCTCGCAAGCCAGCCACCCCTGGAGACCAGTCCACGCCAAGATGGCAACCCACCGTACGCCCCGAGGTCTTCACAGCCAAGACCTACGATATCGTGCCCACCATGGCCGCCCCCATGGCCACGAGCATCAATGCCATCGCTATTACCCCGGATCTGCGGTACTGGATGACGGGGGGGAGCGATGGTTACATCCGGAAGTACGACGGGCCTGCCACCATTAACGGCAAGACGCTCTTGACCGTAGCTCAGCGACACCCCTTTGTCGACTCGGTCACCAAGGCTGGCGTGCTTTTATCTTACTGGGAAAACGCCGAACCGCAGGCGGCCGCTGTGCGACAGGAAGATCTTGTGTTAAGCCCTGTTTACAGCCTGGCCGTGCACTCCCAAGCGCTTTGGCTTCTTTCCGGCCTCGAGAGTGGAGGCATCAATCTGCAAAGCGTCCGTCATGACGAGGGAAAGCGCATCACCTGCTTGCAGAAGCATACTAATGCTGTCAGCGCGCTGACCTTGGCAGCCGACGAAAAGAGCGTTTTGAGTGGTAGCTGGGACAAGAACATCTTTGATTGGGATCTCAATACCGGCGCTGTGTCTGGGCAGTTTGACGGAAACGGTAGTCAGATATCGGCCATCGAACTCAGACCTACGAGCGGCGCTCCCTTCCCGCCAGAGGCAAGCGAAGAATTGCTCCCTAGCGACACCTTTTCAAGTACCAATGGGCTCCCGATGGCGACTAACGAGCTCAACTTCAAACTTGAAGGCGAGCTTAATAGCGGCATGAACAGAGAGGTGAACGGTTCGGGGGTCAATGGACATGCCGCGCCAACAGGAGATGTTTCTCAAGACGTGGCGGGTAGGCAAGATAGTCCCGCCCATGACAGTCTGTTTGGTGGCAGTCCAGGTGGCGGTTCTGACCTCTTTGGCGATAACGATGGCATGGGCGCATTCGGGGGCGACGATGATAACGAGTTTTCTCGAGCTATGATGCGAGACTCGGCACAAGATAATATGCCTATGAACGACTACAATATGCCTGAAGCTACCTTCAATCCTGAGAATGGCCCGGCGCCTGCTGTTCTCCCCCCACCGGGATCCCAACAGCATGGTAACAATGCGCCTATTAACACTACAGATTCTAGTATGTCCGGTCTCGACGGAATCCACGCGAACGGGGCTGTTTCCGCCACCATGCCGTCAACACAGGAATCCGTCGCAATACCAGCGGATAGTTCCTTCTCCTTGGGACCGCCGCCTTTGACACAGGCAGAGACATCAATAGGACAAGAAGGCGAACCACCGCAGTCGCCCTCAACTGTATTCGCTGCTCCACCTACCACCCACCATGACACGACCCAGACGTCCGACAGTACATTTCTCTCCGCATCAATCGACGGTACCATCCGTATCTGGGACCGCCGCATGCCCAACGCGGTGGCAAGAATCGGCAACCGCCCAGGCGTGCCGCCATGGTGCATGGGCGCCTGCTGGAGTCCGGACGGGAACTGGATTTACGCGGGGCGCAGAAACGGCACAGTGGAGGAGTTCAGCGTCCAGAAAGCCCGCGCGGGCTGGCAGCCCGAACGCATCCTCAAGTTTCCGGGCGGCAGCGGTCCCGTCAGCTGTGTCCGCCCCATGCCTAACGGCAGACACCTGGTCTGCGCCTCGCATGACATCCTGCGACTCTACGATCTTCACTCCGACAATACCTCGAAACATGCGCCACCGCCCTTTCTCATCATTCCCGGCCCGCCGAGAGCCGGCGTCATATCGAGCCTCTACATTGACGCGTCGAGTCGTTTCATGATCTCCGCCGCCGGCAATCGCGGCTGGGAAGGCTCGTCTACCGAGGTACTAATTGGGTATGAGATTAATGTTCCCTAGGCGGGGACTTCATCCTCTCACCAATATGCAACGACGACGAGAAGAAAAAGAAATAGAAAGAAGAAGAAAAACCGGTGATTCGCTACGCCGTGGCCAATACAGTGGTATGTAGGGTTTATTGAGATAAAGCGGCTTTGGCTTATTACTTGAATTACCTAAGTTTTGGATTATAAAGGTTTGTGTTATTGGCGTATGGAAGTTGGAAATAGCGCTTGCTTGTTTGTTTGTTTTTTAGACGGTTGATACCCCCCACAATTGGTTGGATTCGGCGTCGATGGCTTTTTCTGAACTGTTGTAGAGCGTTTAAGACGTACATTGGACTCTGATCAAGTCATGTACTTTACATTCTATATTCATATGTCATGCTCTGTGACTTGACTAGCGATTACGTTGTAAATATAGCGGTTTTAGTTATGCTAGTGTGATGACTTATCAATCAATCCTAGGACAGAAACTCAAGTGATGAGTGGTGAGCCTCCTCTTTGTAAGCAAGTTTTGACTGCGAGCATTAAAGCTCTCATGTTCGAAGACCTCTCTTTTCATTGCGTGTGGACATGTTAACGTCATTGTAAGCAATATACACATTTTAGAGCTATTTTCTCCGTCTAGCTTCTGTTTTCGATTTCTGCGGCATTATAAAGATCACGCCACTCGAGATGTGATTCTTGGTATTATTCACTCCTTCATGATGTTAAACCCATTCCATCGCCCTTAATTGCATTTCTCGTCTGGTCCTATATAAAGTAACACTTGTAATATCGTGTCATACAGTAAGTGATTATTTAAGAAAGGGGTGAAAACAACCTCTTTGAGTATTAAATTACGGGGCTATGGTGACGGAAGCTAGTGTGTGCCTTCAATCAGTCCTTCTCGAATGCGGCTAGATTTGTATAGAATGTCATGCCAGGTTGGCAGGTCGTATTTTAGATTTTACCCCACGATCCCCTGTTTGCCGGGTTTGAGCTAGTGCAATTAGTTAGTCCTTAACTTCATGCAGAAAAGGCAGCTCTAACTATAACCACCCACCAAGCATCAACGTCCTTGTAGTGGTAAACGGTATAGAAGAGCGAGATGCAGTTCTCCAAGGTTTTCAAGCCTGGCTATTTCATTATGAGTAATCAGAAAAGTCGCCCGAGGACTTGAATAGTCACGCGCACATATATCGATCCGGGGATATTCCTGCCACGACATAGGAATGTGACCCTCCCGCCGAAAGAACCGCCGATAGATGACGATATCTCCACACTGGTCAAACTCGCGTCTCTCTGGCAGTTGGATTCGGGCTCAAGCCTCCTGCTTACTAACATACAATATGTGTATATAGACGGGCAAGCCGGCTACTCTACTTGATAGGCATACTGGAGAGAAGTCATTGGCGTCTGGAACCGGTGCTGCTTTTGTTGAGAGCCAACGTTGCCCGCTATGTGGTCACGATACTTAGCATTGTTCATCGCGGCATCGCCGCTGACGAGTATCGTCGTAGCAGACGTTATTGCTCCGGGCAACCAAACGGCCAATATAGGCAGTTTAACAACTTGGTGGCATAACACAGGCGAGATCAACTACCAAACTCCCGTGCAGCACGGCAATGTTCGTCAGTCTCACCTTTACTCGGCCTGGGTGAAATCAAGCGCGGATTCAAGTCAAACTTAGTATGTGTTGCCGCGATTTAGAATGGTATCGAGCCTCGCAGCACTGACACTTTATTATCTAGCTACAACTCATTCGTGTATGAGACGATTCCTCGCAATGGCCAAGGGAACATCATCACACCGGGCGACCCGTCCTCAGTCACTACCGCTGATGACGGCGTGACCATCGAGGCGGCGGTCTGGATCACAATGGCCTGGACACAGTTTCTATACACTTCAGACGCCTGGGTCAAAATCTCTCGCCATGGCAACGCAAATGTTACCGCAGCCAACGTCGTAATTCGACCCAATAACCTCGGTGTGAAGGTGACAGACGACGGCCAAAACAATATCTACGTCTACGTTCCCTATAACAGTGCAGGGCTTCGCTTCTCTGTCGAGTTCCAAGATAACCTGTATTCTTACCGGGATAGCTGTGCTGGGCCAGTATGCGATTTCGTTCAAAACTGGGTTCCTAATGGACCATATTACGTTTCGGGATTCACTGACAACAACCCCGTCATGGGAACCGAGCCCCATGATGCCCTGATGATCTTCGCAAGTCCGCCTCCGTCCTCAAGTGCCAACCTCGTGCCGGACGTGAAGTCACCCCAGACTTACGTCGTCTACCCCGGCGACGTACCCGTTTCGGCCCTCGCGTCGGCATCTAACACAAACGTCTATTTCATGCCAGGCGTCCACGAGATGACCGCAACACAGCACCTGAAGCTCTCAAGCTCCGTCAACTGGGTATACCTAGCGCCCGGCGCCTACGTCAAGGGCGCTATCCAATTCACGACGTCAGCGAGCAGTATCAAAGCGACAGGGTTCGGCGTCCTCTCGGGCGAGAAATACGTGTACCAAGCAAACACGGCACAGGGGTACAAGAACGTGGGCTCCAATGGCGACTCGTTGCGCATCTGGAGCGGATACAGCACGCCTGGCCAGCAGCAGACGTTCACGCTGACGGGCGTGACGACTAATTCCCCGCCGTTCAACAGCATTGACTTCACGGGCGACCTGAACTCTATCTCCATCTCCCAGTGGGATTATAAGCAGGTCGGCGCGTACTTTGGCCAGACGGACGGCACGACGCTCTACTCTGGGTCTAATATCCATGATGTGTTCTACCACTCGGGCGATGACACGATCAAAACCTACGGATCAGATGTTACTGTACGGAATATTAGTAAGTATCAGCCCCTAATCTGAAAACCCAGAATAAAGAAAATGAGACAACATCGCTTCAGTCGAGCTGTTTCTCCTATAACCCCTGCATCTTCCCAAGGCCTCCTATAACCTACTAAACTACATAAACACTAACGATATTTACTATAGTTGTATGGAAAACAAAAACGGCACCAATTGTCCAATACGGCTGGCAGCCGCGCAACTTAGAAAACATCATCGTAGACGGCGTCGACGTAATCCACATGCACTACAGCAGCAACGGCTCACATCCAAGCATCATCGGCGCAAACCAGCAGTACAATGTAAAGGAGACGGTGACGAACACGGCAGACACATCGCAGTATCTGCGCAACGCGACCTTCCGAAATATCCGTGCCCAAGGTATCGGGGGTAATCTAATGCGGATCGTGCCCCTGATGAACTACGAAAATGTGCTGCTTGAGAATATCAGCCTCGACCAGTTTAGCGTGCGCTCGAATGGCATATATCAGAGCGAGTTGCCGTCCTGGACGGATGGAAATGGGAAGGCTGTTAGTATGGGTGGATTTGTGATTAATAACTTCAGTGTTGGCGGGACGAGGATCACGCAGGCTGCGAATAATTATGGCCCGAATGCTGCTGGTGGCCTCAACATTGCGCCGGAGTATTTGTCGAATGGGAGAGTTGTTATCAAATGAGGTAGAAATTTGGATAGTCGAGAATGCCATTGATTTAAGTTAATTATCACGATGCCAGTGAGATGCCAGAATTGAGCTTCTCGACGGTTAAGAGAACTTCATAAACCAATGACTGCCTTAGTAGATTATCATGTCCGTCTCTCTCACTACAACTTGTCACTTAAGACTATCGTTAAAAATCATAAGCATTGGAGTAAGTTGTATTTGTCGTTAAGCTTGCAACATCCGTCTAGCTGAAGGAAACCCCTTCTTGTTTCCCTGGCGTGATTATTTTCCATTTAGCGTATGTGTTGTTTCGTTCTACACCAGACTTGAGATTGAAACAGCGCGTATAGACAGTCAGTACGTCGGCTGTCGGTGACTTGCTTAACCCATTGGACCACCTGGAGTAGGATTGCATACTATAAAAGTCGCCGATGTCACATTGAGCGATATCACCCTTAATCCCCAGATTTTTGCTTAGCTGCCTAGGTAGGCAAAGTGGACTCTCAGACCCGCGCCCTAAAAACGCCCGGCGTTTTCATGATCCATGTAATAGCGAAGTAGTCGTGTGACTATAGCTGTGATTTTATAGGATCTAGCTATACTCTATCATGACTTGCTAAAAGCCCGTTCATGGTGTGCTTCTCGAAATTCTTAGTCCTGAAGGATCATTACACTTGCCATTTTTTAAATGTGGCGTTCAGCTCTGACCTAGCATGGGAACTTCCGTCCCCTATTCATCAAATGTCTCTTACTACGATGACATCCGCGAATCAGTGCGTTATGACAAACAGAAAAGGCATTTGCACATGCTAAAAAGCAAGTTGTGTCTCTGTTCACGTAAATAAGAAGGGACAGCTAGTCAGTTCCCTTCCGAACTCATCGTTCTGGGATCATCAGCTCTTCGGACTCAATCATCAGACAATGCTGAACAGACTGTGTCTCGCCTCCCTCTTAGCCGCCGGGGCTCTCGGGACACCCGTTGAGCGCCGTGATGATACACAGCCCGTTGGCACGAACTCCATCAAGATTTCCCACACCGATTTCTTGGGGGAGCAGAAGTCGTCAAACAGCTGCGCAGGGCGTGATCTCGGGTTCACCGGCCAACTCGGCGGTAAATGGTACGGCGTATATGGCGACACGAATTGGTGCGCTCAAGGCGTCACAGACCCCGACAAGAATCCAGCTGGATTCCATGGCATTGTCCGGGATACCGTCGCCCTCATGGGGAATAATCCCTTATCAATTCTGGATTACCATCTCAACAGCGACACACCCGTGGCGCACCCGCTGCAATTCATTCCGTTTAACACGGCTTGGGGCGAGACGAACTTATACGGCTTTGGAGGTACCAGTATCTGTGAGACTACCAGCGGAGTTGGCGCTGTGTATTACCTAGTAGTATGTCTTCCCACTTCCAACTGAACACACAAATGACGGGCTACGGAAAACTAACGCCACGATCTAGAACGCAAACGACGCTGGTCTCAAGGGCGCTGGTGTTGCCAAGGTACAGATTGTAAATGGTCAGCCTACAGTCACACAGCGTTTTGGAAACAGTGGTTGGTGGTGGCAATCCAGCAGCACTCCTCGCTACGGAGACGTTGCTGCGCTCAGGGACCCAAAGTCGAACTACATCTACATTTGGGGCGGTGCGCCCACCTCTGTCTCGAACTTCCCCGACAATCAATACGTGTACATGGCCCGAGTCAACGCCGCCGATGCATTCGACTTGACCAAGTACCAGTACTGGTGGGGACGAAGCCAGGGGTGGAAGTCCAACGTCTTGACTACTTTTACTTCTGATACTGCCGTGTTCTGGGGGGTTGGCCAGGGCCAGATTGTCTGGAGCGACTATTATCAGACGTACATCTTCGTTCACTTGTGTAAGCTTTTGATCCCTCGTCCCCAGTACCTATGGCGCACACCACGGGTCAAAGCGATATGACAGTAAACTAACTTGAACCACAGCTGGTAACAATGTCGTTCTCCGAACGGCGGCTACTCTTGAGGGTCCATGGACTCCTGATGTCACAGTCTACACCGCTACTCCCCTTGCCTCGGGCGCCTATGTCTATGCTGGTGTTGCTCATCCTTATCTTGACACCACGGGCCAGACACTGACTATCTCGTATACCAACAATGCCGCTGTTATTCAGGTGATCAAGGTCACGTTCTCCAAATAAAGAGAGATTGGTGTCTGAGAAATGTTCTCCTGAACAGGTTTTGTTAGAAGCGATGTTCCGCGACTAGGGAGCTCGCCAGGCATGTGATAGTTACCTAGGGAATAGTATGGCGAAATATCACTTTCCCAATCTCGGATACGTGAGAATTCACCCAAGGGAAGTACCGGAATTGTGGACATGACACCAGGCAAATCTTCCAACCTTGAGTATGCGCTTAATTAAAAAACAGTTAGAAACAACATCGTTGGACGGAAGAGTTACGCTCACTATGTATCAACCATGTCATTCAGCAAACTATTTGCTGAATTAAACCTGTCAGACATAACTTTCAACCTATCCCTCATTATCATATATTTGATGCCAAACCCTAGGGTTGCTCGCTTGCTGCTATCGAAGAATGCGGGATCGATGTTATTAATGAGATCCATTAGCTCCTGCGCGGTCTCCATAGTTTGAGTAGCGGCATCACTAATCCTGTCGACATTATTGCTTTCAAGTATCCTGCTGACTTTGTATCTGGTCATATCGTAGCGCATCAGGGTCTCCCGGTTCATGAATTGAAGCTCGGCAGCGGCTCTTCGGACCAAGCTAAAGCGGTATATTAAAGCCGCTATAATGGCAAAAGCAAATGTGAGGATACCAATTATATTGCTCGTGATTGATAGCGGACTGTCTTCACAAGGGGCACAGACCGTATTGGCGTCCATCGTGTGAAGTTTGTAGCTAGTAGCAGGACCAAGTCTTGTCTGAATATAATAATGGTGACCTCTGAAGAATTTTGCTTGACTTATTGTGGCGGTGTGACGTTGTATTGAGGAAAACGCGAGCCCACCCGCGTCTGCCACCCTTTTTGGCTGGGGATGCCACCAATTTCCCATTTATATAGTCAACATACGCCACTTCAACCGTTTACAGTTAGGTTCACGGCAAGGCTTATACTTCTGCGTGACTTATAAGTAGGTGCTTTAGGCATTTGGCTGCTTGTATGTAGTAACTAATAAATCAATAGTATTATTTCTTTATTATATAATCAGGTTATCGGCATATTATGGTATGCTACTTCAAGGTCAGTAGTTCAAAGGGTATACGAGCGCTAAATTATGCACTTGGATTTATAAATGCACACGTTGTTTACGTTGTATAACTTGATGCCACGGAATACAGACTTAGGAAGGCACTTGGGCTGGCTGCTTCGGCTGCTTAATTGTATGTATGTAGATATATCATCCGTACAGGCGGGAAATTGGTGGCATCCCCAGCCAAAAAGGGTGGCAGACACTGGTGGGCTAGAAAACGCGGATACCCGTAGGAACTTCGCCATGCAGTCTCAGCTTCAGCTCTTATATTTAATATGAGCAAGTCCATTCTTAAAAGGCATCCTCTGTAACAGAGGACACCAATACGACATACACACCTCATTACGCCGTCTTAATTCACTTTATAGATAATCAGACAAGTTTTCGACAATTCTACCTGCTTATTAACTTGAAAATAGTATAGACACGCGTAGAATAGCTACAGGCTTAACAGCCATTTATCGATTGGAAGCCAATTATGTTCAGAGCGGGGTAAGTTGGGTATAATTCCATGAATATGCATTTGTCTTCGTGAGTCACAAGGTGATACAGCAGCCATGATCTGTTTGTATTCTAGGATCTAGCAACCTATTACATTAATGTTGGTGCCTCAGTAGGCTAACTAGGTAGAACCCCGAGGTATCTGGTATCAGGAGTTGTTTTGAGTCAAAAAGACCATAAGAGTTCGACATTGACCACCGGCTGAATCAATTCGTTGCTATCCGTTTATGCGAGTCTTGTGTGTATATGATTAAATCCGCGATCTTTATACTCGTAGAGGTCTTAACCACCTGTTGCTCAGGTGAGTCTAAATAGAGAAATTTCTTTATGTCTTGCGGTCTCAGTCCCGCATACAGGGTGTCAGATGCGACTTTGTTCATTATATGTATGAGTGGGATGTCGCTGATTCTAGTAGAACCATAAATATCGTTTGTCCAATGAGTCAAGTTCGTTCTTTGAAAGGGTTATACCGCTATTAGTCCATGCTATATGTCGTTTCCTTAAGCTTACTTCGAGACCAGAGAAACCTCCGGCCATTCTCCGTCTTGCTTCCCATCGAGCAAGCCATCGATCTCGTTCTTAAGGAATTGATTGAAAAAGCTCGTCGCGAATGACGACTCTATCGAAATCATCCTCGTTCCAGTAACGTTACCCGCAACGTCGCTAATGTCAGCTCCTAGAAGGTCTGCTAGGAGCGGAAAGTCGTCGAATGAAAAATGCAGCGTCCCGGCTACATCGTAATGTCGCTTGAAGTTCCGCAGCAGCGGCCAGGTCGTGTTCCACTCAGTTACCCAGTCCTCGCTTGAAGGCTGCAGAGCAGCTAGCAGCATGAATGGAGCATCTGTGCCCGTCTTATTGGCAAAGCCCCAGAACGGCCCGTCAAAACTCGTTCCCGCGATGAACCGAGTGTCGTTGACGGTCGCTTGGAACGACGTGCTACCTCCAAATGAATGGCCCACGATGCCAACGTGATCCGTGTGCAGGGCGCAAGACAGGCCTGGAATCTGCGACGCAATGGTCTCATTGTTCAAAGAATTGAGGGAGAAAATCATATCCTGGACTCGGACATTAAGATCCTGTTCAACAGCACCAGGTACCATGTCGTCCAGGGTGTTGTAAACAAATCGACCGTCAGGGTATTCAACTACTGCAGCATCATGGGGGTGATCGACAGCCAACACATTAAAACCGTGGCTAGCGAATTCCTGCAGGAAACCAGCATATAAGAGTCGCGATCCCTTGTATCCATGGCTGAACAACACGAGCGGTAGTTCTGGCTGAGCCAAAGGAGCGTCGGCGCATGCTGGCAAGGCGAATTGTTTGAAAGTCCCCGGAGGAGTCCCAAGTAGGGTATCTAGATAACTTGCAAGGAGTGGCGTGAGAAGTGTTTCTATAGTACAGTTCGCCTGGTGATCTGCGATTGGATAATACAGAGTTGTCATAAGATCGCGAGGTTGCGGAATCAAAGAATATGGGTCATCTCTCGAGTAGTCAACAAGCTCAAGAATCTTATACCCAACCCTATAAGGCCCGGTAGCGTTGGGGAAGAGGATCTGGTCTGCTGTCACGGCCGCGGCCGCGCAAAGCAGAGGCAGTGTGATGGTGTTTTGCCTCATCTTGAGATAGTAAACAAATGGCGAAACAAATCATAGACAGCAGATCGGATGAAAACAATTTCTTATATACATTGTCTCAGATCAGATCAACGTCGTGTCTTACGGCAAGCGCCTTGACGGTGCTCCATAAAGCTATTGCCCAAGGAAATGTTTCTCCTGGCTCATGTTTCCGCTTTCGGTCATCATTTACATCCACACTACAAACCGTACTAACATGTCGATTGACTGCATTCCATACAGTATTATTATACGAAAACAGTGGAATGAATTTTTTTATTAGAGTAGTATGGCCGAGTGCTAGGTAATAATTCTAGACTTTCATCAATTACTTTTTTCTTGGTTCATCGTTCGCGCTAGATTTCGCTTTACAAGCAGGCATATGCTGAGCTGAGTAATGCTATATATCGTAGGATCCTGAGCAGAGCTACGAAGAGCCTGGCTCGCCTGGGCGTATAAGCGAGGGCCATTGGGCTAATTGATACATTCAGTCGCCGAAGCAGGGAAATTGCATTTCCAAAAGAATGCTTTGTTGGACGATAATTATCCTCATGGATCTTTCCTACACCCTGGATCCAGGCTCTTCTAGGCGGTGTACGCTAGTGGCTATACTCAAGAGGACGACGACTGTAATGGGACAATCCAATTCGATATTGTACGATTAGGTTGATTTGCCGAGTGATTTTGACATCATCGAGATCCGCTAATCTGGTAGCGAACCTAATTATGACCAGGATCTTATCAAAGGATGCAGCGGAACGGGTGTGGCACGGATGCAGTTGTTTCCCGTCCGTATTTGATACGCGTGATGTAGGTAGTCTAACATGAAGTAATCAAAAACTTGTTCCTCGTTCTAGAGATCATAAATCAGCCCGGTCGGACCTTTTATACCAATACCAGACAAGGAGCATAAATAACGATGAACTGACACCGAATTACTCGTCCATTGAGCAGGACAGTTTGAGCATTAGTTGATGCAAAAGTTTAACGGGCGGTTAGTTGTGTCCGGCCCGCGCGGGTCCTGTGGGTCCCCTGTCCGTGCTAACCGAGCTTCCTGCAACTCCGAAAGCATCTTAAGCGAGGGGAAGAATATCGATCAAGCTATTCCATTGCCAATATTACTAGCGAATATCGCTTTTGGCATATAGAGGCCTCAACTATGCTGTCTGGATATACTCGATAGTGAGCTTGCGCAGTAAACGGCGAGAACAGGTGCTAAAATAGGCGGTGTAGCTATTGCGGCGATCTGATATAAGAATGAGGTTGCACAATGGACTTGCGATACAATATTATCCATCCAAAATGTTGGATGTATCAGGCGACGAGGGTTTATAAATCCCTTGAAATGCGATGTTTAGGCTTTAATAGGTGCGAGATGAATTAATATTTAATACTAATGATGTTATTTTACTATACAAGATGCCACCTTAACTTATGATCCAACGGAAACCATCTCTGAGATTTGATTACATTAGGTAGTGACTACCACCGCCGCACCCCCTTGTAGTGAAATCGTTCATTATTTCATAAAGCAGAAAACCGCTTAACCGGCTTGATAAATGGACAAGGCGTTGACAAAGGGGTTAACCTGTGACAAATTGAAAGGCGTAACAGGTAGATCCCGATCGGTAACGAGCAAGAAGATGGTACCATTAATGGCCGGGTCGCCCTCGTAAGTGGACGTGTTGGGCTGAATCGTGTACGCTGAATTCCCACTAATGTTCATCAGCGGCGAGTATGTGACGTTGAGCTGCGAGACCCAGGCCGCGAACTTGGGCGCGCCAGCGCTCGTCGATGTCACGTAGCTGTTGTTCGGACCCACGGCCTGACCTGGCGTGTCCCATTCTAAGAAGACCTGGCGACCTGGGTACGAGAGCGGATTCGTCCTGTTGTGCGTGATGGCCGCGGTGCATTTCTCGCCCACCTTCGTTGAATTAGTGCAAAAGTCGGAATGAGAGATATCTGAAGTGTTCAGCGTCTGGGCATAGTCGCCGAGCGTCTCGTTCCACACGTCTGAGCCGTTGATCCGGGCTGGATTGGGTTGGTTGAGGATGCGTAGGGCGGGAAAGTTCTGCCAGATCAGACGCGTCTGATTCTCTGGGCACGACGCGATGTACGGCGCCAGTAGTGTCCAGGCCCACGACTGGGGCACGCCGATCTCGAACCATACGGGCATGGGGAATAGGCCCTCGAATTGTCGGAAGATCATCTGCTGCCGCGCTTCCGTCGAGATGGACTGAAGAAGCAGCTGTCCAACCTCACGAGCATCGAGATGATTCAGGAATCCGTACACACCCGACTCGCCCCAGCGCGTCAACTTCTGACTGAAGTCGATGTACTCGCGCAGGTTCATGGATGGATAGTTATAAGTGCATTGCACGGGCGCCTGCGGGCCCAGCATATTGGTGAGTAAAGTAGCGTGTCCGACCTCCTGCTGTGCCATAAACTGTAGCAGGTACCTGTCCTCAGCATTCAGACCAATGGCCTCGAACTCCTCAATGGGGTATGTGGCGAGGCCATAGTGGAAGAGGTCGAGCTCGATCCATTCCTGGTACAGCGCCAGAGCAATGGATTCGTAGTCGAAGTCGCTCTGCACACGATACACGGGCTCGCTGCCGTTCGTACCTAGACCGCCAGCTGGTGTGTATGGTGCTGGCTGAGGCTTGTGAAGTTTTCCATCCGCGGGATACTCTAGCTTGTACTGCTCCGGAGGGGATGCCGGTATCGAGGGGGCCAAGATTGTAGTAGATAAGGCTCCTGTTGTTGTCGGACATGGTCCCGTGTATGGCCCATGTTCAGTCACATTTGTGACGGGGACGACGCTGGCTGTATATTCTGCCGCCGATGTTACTGTTGTTTCCGGCTCCGAGACTACGGGCACGGCATGGCAGCGTAAGGCGAGGGCCAAGGCCAGGTACGTTGATGAGGTGAAGCCTACCATGGTCGGCAGAGCAGCGAGGATGTATGCGTATGTGGTCTACGATGAGTTACGAACCTACCAAATCGAGGTCAAGAAGAGTGTGTTATATACGCACAAGTTCCCTGTCCTCTTAGCTACCTCTAGCTCGAATACACTATACAACAGTCGTCTTGAGAAAGCTGGTTGCGGCATTCACCCACCGGACATTCCGCCGGTTGTCGTCATA
The DNA here is from genome assembly GCA_022385715.1 of Xylaria cubensis. Classification (NCBI taxonomy): domain Eukaryota; kingdom Fungi; phylum Ascomycota; class Sordariomycetes; order Xylariales; family Xylariaceae; genus Xylaria; species Xylaria cubensis. The sequence goes on along the minus strand of MU279060.1, from coordinate 201,998 downwards.
GATGTTTCAGACAAGCCGAGGATTCGAGCCGGGAATATTGGGCAATTGGAGCTCTAGCAACATAGCGTTGAGAAGAAACGCGCGTTGGGCATTTAGTGAGGATTAGATGCCGTGATGGTTACGTCGCGATATATGTACATGACGACATATCTCACTTCCCACCATTTTACCATCGGCGCTCTCTTAATAGATAGCCCCATGATATCTAAAGATAGCTCGCTTCTCAATGAGACGGCGTAGAAGTAGTGCAAGATTCCACTCGTCCGGCGGCAAGCCGCGAGGCCTTGCTAGTGCTGCAAAGAATAACAATATCTGAGTTCCTGTGTGTCACAGATCGATCACCTTTTGAGTAGATTCATCATTCGGGAGTCACCACGGGCGCCATGTCAGATCAGGGAACGACTTGGCAAGACTAGATACTGTTAGCCGTTTGCTTTTTCCGGGTTTGCTGCGGACGAAGAAGCATGTCAACAGCGTTGCCGGTATCCTATTGCCGACGCCGACATTAGGGTTGGAGATTTATCGATCTATCGATAAGATATAGATCGCAACGTTATGAAAGGGAATGGTCACAATGTGACCGGACAGTTTGCTCCTGTCTATGAGGCTTTCACTTGCCGACCCTAGTTGCAGCTAGACCTAAATATTGTTACCGTTACTAGAGGTCAATGATAAAATACTCGTTTCTGTATGAATAACTGAATGCGTTGCCTCGTGCGGACAATGCGGACAATGCGGACGCATTCTGAAGACTCATGATTCATTACTCATTCAACAAGTGAAATATAGTATAAAGCCACCGTATTCCCGTTTCCTATCGTTGCATTATGACGCTTTGATCCTTACTTTTCATACCGCATGCCTTTCGATAAATCTGTGCCTTGGGAATGGTGAGATATAAGATTTCATTGTGAGTGAGTCGCTCATCACCCAATGCTCAACCGGAAAAGCAATTGCAGGGTTAAGTCAGAGTTGAATGCATCAGCTTTCCAGGCATTATGAGCATAAAAACCGCAGCATCACCCGAAAATTCATTTGAACGTTTCCTGTCTTAAAGTGTTCTGGTTTTTTCTTTCCTTTTTTTTCTTGTTTGAGGTGAGGCAGTCCAGCAGGTCATAATTAGAGCTGATACTCAAACTTGCTGAGCTGGGAGGTTGTATGCGTACACCCTGGCGACAGTTGAATCCGTGCACTAGCCAGTTTCTCGCCAAAACTTGCCACCTTTGCTATTCAACAGAATAATGTCAACAAGTAAAATAAATAGAGAAAAATAAGTACTAGGTTAAGTCATTTATTTAACTATGAAATGCAACTTAGTGCACGGATTCGACTGTCCCATTACTGTTACCTAGGCACTTTCTGTGGTGCGTCTGGATGATGTCATCATTGGATGCGAAACTCGAGTCTGCGAAACATCAGCGGTTGTAGATGTTATAAATGGATGTGTGTGTTTTGATGTTGTAGAGAAGACGAAATAACTGACGAGGCAACGATCGTGAGTTGTCCTGATATCTATGCACTGCGTCGCACTCGCCTTATAAAGCCATCGCGGGGTCTAATTTATGGTTTCTCGATTTCCCACCCGCACCTCTAAGCGCAAGATGTGTCTTTAATTCTTCCTAACCTACATATACAAAATGTATCATCTTAAAAGCTAAACTTCTCACCACAGACAATAGGCAGGTACGAGTTCTGGTATGAGTTCAACTTACTTATCGGCATTTAACATCTAGGAGTGAGACCTCTTGCCATGTCGAGAAAAACAAAGGATGATCGCTCAACATGCTTCCCCTCTCTTATCGTCTGTTTTCGGAAGGTCTACATTTGGGGAAGCTGCAAGATGATCGTGCACTGCATATCAACTGTGGAGAGACATCGACCAGGGGCCTCTACCGTCATTCTGCTCGACTTTCGGTGAGGGTAATTAGTTGTACGCTAGGTGTGTTATGGCTTTCAAGACAACATGTATAAGTATCCTCACTTTTTGAGGTTATCATGCGCTTAGAGCTAGTAATATAAGTAATTACAGTTGGCGTGGCATGATACTCACCATGAGGAACATGTCTCCAACATCGCGGGGTTCCCCGCAGCAATTCATCCTTCGCTTCCTCCTCCTCGTAATCTCGCCCCTCGCAGCTCTCTGCGCCGATGACGACAACAGCGTCCTCCGCTTCGTAAACCCCCTCATCGGGAGCACGAACGGCGGCAACGTCTTCGCGGGCGCGACGCGACCGTACGGACTAGCCAAGGCGGTCGCCGACGTCGACGGGCAGAACACGGGCGGCTTCTCGACCGACGGGTCCAACGTGATCGGCTTTTCCGCCGTCCACGACTCAGGAACAGGCGGAAATCCGAGTCTGGGCAACTTCCCGCTGTTTCCACAGCTATGTCCCGACGACGAGGTGGATAATTGCAATTTCCGCATCGGCGATCGCGCGACGCCGTATGTGGCCGACTCGGTCGTCGCGTCGCCGGGCTATTTCGCCGTCGAGCTGCAGTCAGGCATCAAGACGTCCATGACTGCGAGCGACCATGCGGCGCTTTTCAGGTTTCAGTTCCCTTCGGGAAATAGTAGCAGCAGCCAGCACCCGCTAGTCCTCCTCGACTTAAGGGATCTATGGCAGTCCCGCCAGAACGCGAGTATCAGCGTCGACGCTCAGACTGGACGGATGAAAGGCAACGGCACGTTTCTTCCCAGTTTCGGCGCTGGATCGTATGTCATGCACTATTGTGTTGACTACTTCGGCGGAGATATCTACGATAATGGAGTCTGGGTTAATAATCGAGGTGGCACCGAGCCGAAAGACCTCTACGTCACCCGCGGATTCAACCTCTTCTTTCTCGAAGCGGGCGGTTGGGCGCGCTTTGCTGGGCTTGCTAATAATACCCTAACGGCGAGAGTCGGAATCAGCTTCATCAGTGCTGATCAGGCGTGTCGGAGTGCTGAGACGGAGATTCCGAGTCCCTTGAGTGACTTCGACAGGCTTGTTCAAGAAGCCGAGGATGCGTGGGAAGAGAAACTGAGCCCCATATCTGTTAATGCTGGTGGAGTGAGCGACGCACTTCTCACAAACTGTAGGTGAAAAACTACTTCCAATTCTCCATTTCAAGTTGGGTTTGATCGAGTTGCACGTGAGGGCGCAGAACGTGTTAATCAGCTGCAGACGGCAGTTTCAAAACTAAGAGCCATGGCTAATACGAATTGCTGCAGTCTGGAGCGGTATATATCGCACAATGATCTCGCCACAGAACTACACGGGTGAAAATCCCAAATGGAACAGTGGTATCCCCTATTTTGATTCATACTACTGCATCTGGGATTCTTTCCGTGTACAACATCCTCTCCTTACTATTGTAGATCCCAAAGCTCAAGTGCAGATGGTCAACTCACTGTTAGACATATACGAACACGAGGGGTGGTTGCCCGACTGCCACATGTCGCTGTGCAATGGATGGACGCAGGGCGGTTCTAATGCAGATGTGGTGCTCGTGGATGCGTATGTCAAGAACCTCACGGGCATCGATTGGGAGCTCGCTCTGAAAGCCATTATCCAGGATGCTGAGGTTGAACCCCTCGAGTGGGCTTTTCACGGACGAGGTGGTCTGCAGAGCTGGCGAAATCTAGACTACATCCCATACCTGGACTTCGACCCGGTGGGTTTCGGCACAAATTCTCGAAGTATTTCGAGAACGTTAGAGTATGCATACAACGACTACTGCCTAGCGACCCTGGCACAGGGCCTGGGCCATGCTGATCTTTACGACAAGTACGTCACGAGGAGCACGAACTGGCAAAACTTATGGAAGGCAGAGCAGACTTCTGCTATCCGGGGTAAGGATACGGGTTTCACTGGATTCTTTCAGCCGAAATATCAAAACGGTACTTGGGGTTTTCAAGATCCCATTGACTGTTCGGCGCTCGCGAGCTTCTGCTCGCTGACCACAAATCCAAGTGAGACGTTTGAGGCGAGCGTCTGGCAGTATCAGTTGTGAGTATAATTCACTATTATATCTGGGTAGGCGACCCTTACTAATAACGTCACTCAGCTTGGTGCCTCAGTCTATGTCGGCACTAATCGAGCTCATGGGCGGCGAGGAGCGCTTCTTGAACAGGCTGGATTTCTTCCACACGTCAGGACTCGCAGACATCTCCAACGAGCCCGTCTTCTCGACGGTTTACCTCTATCACTACGCCGGGCGGCCAGGTCTCTCTACGAAGCGGCTGCACACCTACATCCCGGCATCATTCAACGCGTCCAACGGCGGACTTCCCGGGAACGATGATTCCGGGTCCATGGGTGCCTTCGTGGCCTTCGGAATGTTAGGACTCTTTCCCATCTCGGGTCAGGATCTGTATCTGATTTCGGCGCCGTTTTTCGAGGGTATCAACGTCACCAACCCTGTGACGGGCAAGACGGCGCAGATCAAGACGGTGGGATTCGATGCTGCGTATGAGAATGTCTTCATCCAGAATGTCACGGTTAACGGAGAGCCGTGGACCAAGTCCTGGATCGGTCACGCTTTCTTCACTGAGGGGTGGACTATGGAAGTAGTGCTAGGAAGCGAAGAATCTAGTTGGGGCACCAAGCTAGAGGATCGTCCACCGAGTTGGGAAGATGCAACGAAAATAGCTAGTCTTAGAAAATGGGGGGATGACAGTTATTGGACTGATGTTGTATACTAGAGGAAAGGGTCAGAGACCGTAGTCCTTCGAACCTTCCCCCTGTCTTCTGTAGAACATGTTTGACAGATCTTAAGACGCCAACAAATCGGTACCTTAATGCAAGCGTTGCAGTACTGTATATCCCCCCGCCATCCCCACTAGACGGTTACCGGGTAGGCACCCGAGAGGCCTAGACAGTTAGACCACATGCGGCAGTGATGTCACTCTATATTTAATATGCCTATCGCCACAAACCGTTTTACAACATGTTTCTCTTTTCCCGCAATCCGATGAAACTCGCTGCATACACAAATAAACAATAAACAAAATCGCTGGCTCTTCACACCGCTCATAATCTGCCTTATAAGTGTGCCGGTCTCGCTGCTGAAGTTCACCATACACATCTGCCCATCGCATAATCATAAACATCAATAGCCAAGAGTAAACAAGCAGCATACCATGAGCCCTCGTGCCTTAAGGAAGCGCAAGTTCCCGTCTACCTTCAACAGGTACGACGAATCCGAATCCGAGCCAATCCAAGAGACGAAGAAGCCCCGAAGCACATCAAAGAACAAGAAGAACGAGATGGACGAGACAGATAAGAAGGACAAGAAGGCGGATGAAGAGAAGCGTTTGCGACGGTTAGCCCTTCTCCGTCCTACATCAGCCTGGCCAGCAAGCCAGTTTGTGAATTGACGCCCAATCGTAGGTTCCGTGCAAAAGCGCCGGCGAGTTTCGAAATTATCTACGAGCGAGCAACCGAGCAACGGTCCGTACCTGTTCTCACTTCGTCTTACAATTATGTTGTTATCTCTAACTCATCTCTACTCCGATCAGGTTTTACGTGCTAAACAGATCACGATGCGGCACGACAGATTGCCCAGAGGAAGATGTCGAGATCACCGGCTCGACCGGCAATATCTACAATGTCCAGATCGCGCAGGTGCCCTCTTGCGACTGCCCACACGCTCTGAAGGGTAATCAGTGCAAGCATATCATCTTTGTTGGTCCCTCCCTTATCTCTACTTCCGCTAAATATTCTCTTGATTAAGACTGACTGACATGCCACGGTTTTCAGGTCATGTCCCGCGTTCTTCGCGCCCGTCACAACCTCGTGTACCAACTTGCCCTCCTATCAAGCGAACTCCGCGAGATCTTCGAAAACGCCCCACCTATTAACATCGAGGGCGAGGAAAATGCCAAGACTCAGGACCCGAATCGCAAGCAGGTAGAGGGAGATTGTCCCATCTGCTACACTCCGTTCGAGGGCGCCGAAGCTACCGTGTACTGCCGCGCCACGTGCGGCCAGAACATGCACAAAGCATGTTTCCAGATATGGGCTGAAACGAAGCGTCAGAGCGGTCGTGGCACCGTCACCTGCCCCATGTGCAGGAGCCCGTGGCAAGAAGACGAGGGGGATATGGTTAAGAAGGTCACGAAAACCGGATTCAGGAACAACGACGGTTATATTAATGTCGCTGATCAGCTTGGTATCAGTAGCGTAAGAGGTATGCTAATATTTGTTGTTACCCATGTCTGGTTTTGTGTTACTCACTCATGTCGAATAGATACGAGCACTTATCATAATCCAAGCCGTTATGGGAACTCTTGGTACCATGAAAGCGAATGGTGATGAGGTCTCGTGCTTGCCAAGCACCTCAACACATTACGAACTTAGCCGTGGCATCAGCTCAACTTGTTTGTATATCGATGCTCCGCAATCAAGATTACGATGTAAGTACCTGCACTATTTGTACTTCTCCTTGACCTTGCGCTAACAGATTTCCAGTTGCTGAACGACTGAACGCATACCCAACTTCCCTATATCTCTTCCTGGTGCCATTGTTTGAGGGAAATCGCGTAGCAGGTACTCGCAGCTATGGTTCGCTTAATGAAGGCAGCGCGCTGAACTATGGGGAGTCAGACAAAGGTTGTTCTGGCTTCCGCACACCGATGGATGATGGTAGGCATCAGAAAGCCGGTCTCGCAAATAACCGCTATATACGCCTGCAGCATGGATGAATTGACGTCCACAAGCCATTACTGGTAGCAAGGAGGTAATCGCATGTACAATTTAGGAGGGGTCGTGGCACACTGACAAGATGTGCAATACTTGACGTATATAGGACTCACTACGACTAAATATATCATTTATCAAGCCTCACTGACCCGTTGCGTAAGAATCTATACACTTTTGAGAAGGGGCAAATTTATATAGCTCATATTCTAATTCATAGATAAATATATAAGCCTTACGCCACAGTTATTAACCAAGTAGTTCTTTCCAAAAACGCCCTACCAGCGGTCTGGCTGGCGGGAAAAAAAAAAAAAAAAAAAAAGAGAAGACAAAACACAATACATAACATGCTATATAGTCATCGTTCTAGACCTCGTTTTCGTCTGATTCATATACTCTCGGAGCTGGTTTTGAACCCCGTTTTGTACCCCCTCTTGCAGCTCGTGCAGCAGCTCGCGCAGCAGCTCGTGTTCCTCGTGCACCTCTTGCGGCTCCTCTGGCACCTCTGGCACCTCTTGCAGCACCTGTTGCAGCACCTCTTGTAGTTCCTCTCGCGGCGGCTCCTCTAGCACCCCTTGTACTTCCTCTGGCACCTCTGGCACCCCTTGCAGCCCCCCTAGGTGTCACCGGACTGGCCACTGCCTGAGGCTCCACCTTCTGCCTCTTGGGTGGAGATGCAATGTTCGAGTCCGAAGCGAGTCGCTTGCCTGGGGTTTTTTCTGGAGACGGAACGTGCGCCGGCTGACTTCCTGACGGGCCGGCGCCTTCGTCGTCGTCATCGCCGAGGACGATAGGGTTGGAGACACCGGTTCCTAGTGATGGTGTCGTCGACGCCCCGGCGGCGGCAGGAGCAGAAGCCAAGAAACTGGCTCCTGTGGTCCAGGTGAATGGTTTTGAGCCCGAGCCCAGGGAACCGGAACTGGCGCCTAAAGAGAATGGGATTGGCGGACCCAGTCTGGTTGGCGTTACCAGATTCAACCCCCTCACGCCCCCGGTTAAATCCGTCGCCTTCTGCTTGCCCTTGCCTGACTGTGATGGTGTCGGATTTATTGGATTCGCGGGCGTCGAGGGGGGACCCAAGGGGTTCTTGACAGGCGTGGGAGGCGGGAATGTAGGGCTCATTGAGCTGCTGCTCCCTGCCTCGGCGGCATCGCGACGGCCTGCTCTTACGGCGTGGGTTTGTCTTGCAGGGCTCACGCCGGGTGCTATCCGGTGTTGGTTGGGGATCGGTGCCGGGGGTATGAATATGGGGCCCGCGGGAGGCTGAAAGCCGTTGTTGTTATTGTTGTTGGGGTTGGTGTTTAAGCCACCGGAAGAATAGTCTGCCGTGTGAGTGTTTTCGGGAGGCACGAGATCTTCCAATCCTTGGCCGCCAAGTTGACCCCCCCGATAATTAGTTGGACGCGATTCCGGTTTCTGACCCGTCATGTCCTCAGGTTTCAGCATCTGAGCCGAACCCCACTCAGCAATGCCACCTGCGACGCTGAACTCCTTTGTCCTGTTGACTAGCTCGACGGCTACGCGGGCGAAGTAGTCCATTTCGCGAACCGCTGCCGCGGCGCACCGTCCTCTCATCTCCTCACGCACGAAGCCCTCGTTAAACCAACCGCTAAGTTCACTCCAGAGACTCGCTTCGTAGTTAATACCGTTCTCGTGGAGCTCGAGGAGGCGGTCTAGTATCTGCTTGGCATTCCAGTAGGCTCGCGGCCCGCACGAATTGTTATCACGTTGGTATGGCACCCACACGTTCTTCACATAATGCGGGGCAAAAGTGAACCCCGCGGCCTCCGTGAACCACCTGCGCATGGTCGAATGTACGAAGTCCGTCGTTGCGGTCGAGCGTTGCGGGTCTATGACGGCGGCCTGCACAATCCTCGACCACTCCTTCGTGCTGGGATCGGTGGCGCTCGGGACCTGATTCTTATGTATAACGACAAGAACCCAATGATTATTATTGACACAGAGAGGGAAGATGTTGTACTCTGTCCGCTTAAACCTATTCACTAATCGCCTCGGGGGTGCCATGATAGATTTGTGCAAGAGATCCCTGCCCTTCTCGTATTGGGCAGAAAGTTGAGGAATCTGACTAGGCATATGCCAGATCAAGGCGTTGAGGGCGAGCATATCGAGCCCGATCATCTCCTGCAGAGCATCAGGAAGGCCGCGGACGTACACCGCTATCGACTTCTCGATTGCATCGGCCGCCAACCATGAGGTCCGGCTGGCGTTTAGGCTGTTTAAGCCGCGGATGTCGGGCCATCCTTCGGTCTTCTTGATGCGGCTTTGGTTGTCGATGTGGTTAACCGGACAACTTGCAGAGCAAAGAACCCGCGCCGCCCGGTGGTTTAGGATATTGCCACTCATAGGGAAACCCGTTCGGCTGGAGAGCGCCTCTCCAGCTCGGCAATCCTTATATCGGGAATTATAACTAGAATTCTAGGAGTACCAAAAGTGCGCCTTAAACTGAAACCCCTATTGATGAATATCCAAAAGTTGTATAAAAAAACTACACGTTTGTACCCGGGAGCCACGAGGCTCGCGAGATGGCGCGTTACGACGGAGGACGTGGAATTCGCAGTATAGACGGGCTCTTGGACGGTGTTCAAGAGCAAATGGTATCTCGGAACTTACTCGACGTGTTGTTTCGAACAAGAGATACGTGCTTAATGCGCTATTGGGTTTTTCGAGACTTCGCGGGCAACAAAGCCTCTTGATGCGGCGTCTGCAACAGGATGCCTCCTTTATATGCAGTTCGCTTTCGGATCGTTCTTTCATAGCCATTTTCGCGTGTTCAATTGAACGCTTGCAGTTAGGGTTGTTCCTTTGTTGTCGCGCTTTAAAAGAAAGAAACAATGCGCCTTTTTAGTATTCAGTCGGCGAGTTTTGTGAATGATATTAGGACTATGGATACAATGGATATATCCCAGATTCCGAGTGTGGCTTTGTTGAGGTGCGGTTGGTTCGAGGCTGAAACTTTTTCTTTGCGATGCATAGGATGTGACCGTGGAGTGAGTGAGATATATGGATGGTAGACGAGCGATGTCAGGGAGGAAGGACCATAGTAGGGTATGCTTCATAGTAGGTATTTCATTTGGTTCGGAAAGCTATCGTGTTTCATTCATCGCGAACGTCAAACTGTCGCTGGCGATAGCGGCAACAGGTTTCTTCTTGACACTCTCAGACAGTTCCTCGTAGTTGCTTCGGCGACTTGTATAGCGATTGAGACATGGTGGCTGCAACATCTTTGGATATTCCAGGCTTAGCATGTGCTGTGGTTCCTCAAAAATATTGTACCATACTCTGTTACAAGTAATGGACCATTTGTTACGCACTTGCATGTAACCCTTAGGGACTGTTTCGAGATTGGCCGAGGAAATAATTTCCATCGCTCTAGGGAATAAGAACTCCCAGTCCGTTCTGTTGGCAGTCCTGTCATATGGGAGCTCCGAGATATGATATGTTGTATATTGGAGCCATTTTTGGAGACCCTTCAAAACAGTGAGAGCCGACGCAGGGATAGGGTAGGTCGTGCGAGGCGAATTACCAGTCATTCGCTCATCTCTTAGATTATTCAGGTCATCATAGGAGAAGAACGTGGTTAGAGAGTCAATCATCTTGAGCTTGATCTTTCTGTCGCCAATGAATTGTAGTTGAGCTGAATGAGTGATCAGACTTATTTTCTGGAAATTTAACCTTAGCAGATAGCTGTTCTAGTTTCTCCAGCCGACCGTCGGCGTCAAGAAACGGCTCACTCAGGTTACTATGGTTGATTTTAATCAGCTTGTGAGCAGAGTTTGAGCGTGTGCGAGTGAAAAGATCTGTAGCCTTGCCGAACTTACTCTATCCATGCTTCACGCGATGTGCCGATGTATATGGCAGGAATACAGCTAGCCAAGATATTTATGCAAATGTCTCTGTACAGGTGAATACCAAAGGCCATGGTTTCAGAGTCGACGAGCTCGAAGCCGACGGGGGATTCTACAACTTCATGGCCCAGGCTGGTAATGAAGGATTTATCCACAGATTTGAATATAGGTTCCTGGAAGATACAGCGAATCTGACTGTTTGCCTCGAGTTGGAGGTGCTCGACGATGGCGAGGAAGGCGGCTAATTGGATGTGGGAAGCGCGCTTCCAATCGTACACGGGAGTATCAAAAGTGCCCAGGCCGAAACATATAGCTTTGGTTGTCCGGCTGCCAGTGCCAGCACTGGCCATATGGCCCGATAGCAACTCCCGAAGCTGCACACAAGCGGGTGAGGATAGCCACTCGCTAGAGAACCGACTGTGATCTTGTTTCACTTGCTCGAGGGAAATGGTCGATTCTCCCGGAGTAAAGGCGCATGGTGTCTTCTTCGTCGATGCCTTCTTGGCTACCCGGCGGCCGCCCTTGCGGCGGCGCACTTCCACCCAGGTGTCGGCCTCTTGCGGCTCGGAAGAGGCCTTTTCGGTAGTGGGCGCCATGACTTCTAAGATGAATTCACATAAGTCCCGTAGATCGCGATGGCGAAGAAGAATAGTTTCTCAATGTTCACTTGGAAATTCACTTATAAAAACATTTTGTGGACAGCCGGACACTGTAAACGCTAATATCTAGTTAAGTATATGCACCTAACTTAGATAACACTGGAAGCGACCATACGGGAAACTAGATATAACGATTTATACGCTCTAAAACCGATATAATTCATTTATGCGGCATAACGAAAGAGGCGGGAGATGAGAAAAGGTTCTTATCCCCAGTCAGTAGTTGAAAAGCATTGCGAACGAACAATCCTCATGTCTCGACCGATATTTCAAGCGAACATACATCTCAAGATCGATGTGAATTCTCTCTCATCGTGGTTGTTTCTCACTGAGAGATGTTTGTGAAAATGTAACGATGTTCTTACACTTATGATACTTATGTATGGAACACTTCTCCCTTCTTGGGGCTAAAATTGCAGTGAAATTCGAAATAGGCAATTCAGCATACCCTGTCTTATTATAGTTTTTATGTAGATCTTACTCTGCATACCGGAAATCGCATTGAAGGTCGGTCCTCATACTTTTGCGGTCGGATGAGGCGACCGAATTAATCAATCAATATCAGACCTCCGGGGCCGAACTAATCGTCCGGAATATTCGGCTCGTTTAGCGGCGACCAAAGGCGCAGCCCGTTCGGGAGTTATCCGTTCCTTTGGCTTTCCTCTTGCAGTAGGAGACTTTACTTTTCTAGTGCCCGCATACGTACGCATGCGAGAAGATGCGACCTACAGGCCACAGGTGTCACGGTGATGTGCCTGCATCGGCGGGTAGTCTAGTTCCTGAGGCTGTTTCTTGTACTCGGCTTGTCGGCATGATCCTCTAGGTTAACTAACTTGAGATTACCTTGACTTGGTCGCTGGCATCATCATCTTACGTATATATATCCTTTTCTTCTGTTCTGTCTAGAACGTTGTTCACAGCTCGATAAATCGCAAAGGTCAGACTCTCAACTTCGAGGCAAGAACCAAAAATAGTCTTGGGGGCTACACAACAGCATCTTACGCTACATAGTATGCAGTGTGCCAAGCCTTGTATCTTGGCTTATGCTCTATCAACTTTTCGATTGGAGAGGATGGGCAGACCAAGTTTCCCAAGTTGGATAGCTCAGCGCTTATTGTTCACGTTTATGTGGTTTTAACTGGCCCGACCAGCAACGGGCCGCCATCGGACTAGGGACCCTTGAACGATTCTTGGCATACCCTTGCGAGAGTTGCTTACCTTGTTGAGTATAACCCTGTTGCTTACCCCCGGACGAGATCCCTCCTCGATGCTTATTCGAGGTTCTCATTGGCCATACGCCTGCGAATCACACCCCGCTGACTGTCGATGCTCAGCGGCTCGCTGTGTCTCGTCGTCGCTCTCCCATTGGCCATCTCACAAGCCGGATGTACGTTGTGCACACCTTCCAGCCATTCTCACTGGTCCGAAGGCTGGAAATGCCGCCCAGATGGATAGGCGACTAGGCTCGTCGGGGCGGGGTGGTATTGAAATATTGGCTGGTTGGTGGTCATGCAAGTTCGCCAACCAGAGACGCATTACGATGGGGATGAGCATGTTGGCCTTGGTCGCTAGTTGGGCCGCCTCCCATTCTTAATGGCAATATCTGCTCTCTACCGCCCAGCCTCACCTCTTCGTTGACTTTTTCATTTCTGAATCTTTTACTATACCCAATCTAAGCTGTGGCCAAGAGAGGACTGATTTTATCCTCACTTTCTCTTCACTCCGACGATTGATCTAATTGAACCAAGACTATCTTTACTGGCGTCACATCGATCTCGCTTCCCTTTGCGAACACGAATTGAGTGCTACGCGGACAGACTTATTGTACACTGAGGGGCGGTTCAAGTGTATAACCAAGATTTCAATATTGCTGGGCACTATACCAAGCTTTTAAACCCCACGGTGGTTTCGACGAGATAACCCACCCGACGGAGACATTGTTCTCATAAGATTCCTTGCTTCGAGGGATCTCACTTCGAGCCTTGAGCAATAAGCGCGGTGGAATAAAGCTCCAAGATGTTGCCTTCACTATTCCTGGCCACGACGGCCGCCACATTAGCATCAGCACACACAGTCATCACCTACCCCGGATGGCGAGGAAACAACCTACACACAAATGAGGCATGGCCATATGGCATGCAGTGGCAATACCCATGTAAGTGCTCTCTATCGGCGCAGTAGCAGGAGTGAGTGACTAACACCAAGAAAGGCGGTGGCATCAACCTCACAACAAATCGGACATACTGGCCGACAACGGGTGGTGCACTCGCCTTCCAACCCGGCTGGTTCCAGGGCCATCAGACGGCATTCCTGTACGTCAACATCGGCGTCGGCACCGAAGGACCAGACGGCGGTCCCATCAACATGTCCAACCCCATGGTAGCTCCCTTCCAGCTCCTGGGCCCCTCGAACGGTCCCTTCCCCGGCACCGTCTGCCTGCCACAGGTCCCGCTACCTACAAATTGGACCATGAACCCCGGCGACAATGCGACGCTCCAGATCGTTGAGATCGCGATGCACGGCGCGGCGCTGTTTTCCGTAAGTTTGAATGACTCATCCCACTCAAGACAAAGTGAGCGGAATAAATAACTAATATGCGTATTACTCAGTGCGTCGACATCACCTTCGCTGCGCCAGGCGACCCGAGGATCCCGGAAGTCAACGAGACAAACTGCTACAACAGCTCGGACCTCGGGTTCGCGAGCATCTACACCATCACGACGACGCCCATCGGCGCCTCGGCGGACATGAACGTCCCCGGGAGCGGGGCCAGTCTATTACGATTTGCCCCCTGGATGGGCTACGTCCCCGTATTACTCGGTGCCGCGTGGTTATTGATGTAATGACCACCGGATACACGATGGTACTGGAAAATGGAGAATAACGAGAAGAGACGAAGATTATGGCTTGCTTGCTTGGATGAACAGAACGAACGAGCCATGTTGGAATGGATGGATGTCGGAAAGGAAAGGAAAGCTTTATACCCAACTTTTTTATAAACACTTGTACAAATCTTTTTCGTTATTTATTAAATAATTTGCCTTTCTGGCGTCGAGGTGCGAGAGAGAGGATGGAGTTTAGGGTATGCTTAGGTACCTAGCAAATTTGAATGAAAGCAGTTGATCAACTACCTACATAGCTGATGCTCATCCTTATTTTTGTGATTGAGGGTGATTTGAGAAGTTCTCAGATACCTCGGGTACTCTGCATTTTCCCTCTGCCAATGGAATATTTACAAAATAGGCACAATCAGTAATATCACTTGGAATAATAAACATACTTAGTTTCATAGCCCACATGAGACACCCACGTCAGCTTCAAAGTTTCGCGGCATGTATCGCACCATATAGCGCCGGTCTCCGATATACGGGGTAGAAACTCGCAAATCCGCTCGGGATGCGTTTGACGACGCGCCGAGTCGGTGATAGGGTAAGTCATCACAGCATTTACCGTTGTATATCACACACCATTAAGGAAGCTACATCATGTTTGACAATGATCGCATGCTTCTCCCTACCGAGGTACAGATTTCTGGGGATTCTAGTGGTACACCGCGCGCCTCGAGTCCCCATCGTATCGTAGACGGCTATCTATATGGGGTATTATCTACTCTTGGAATCTTAGAAGTTGCTTCATCAGAAGATGGCCGTATTGTCTAGAAATCGTTCCCAATTCTCATGATGAATATGCTAGTCTAGCACCATTCTTTCTCGACGCTTCAAGTATTCCTTTCGATTCCAACCCTCGTATCCCAAGCATATTACTACGAGACGGCGATAGAGTAGGCACCACGATAGTCACCCTCTACTCTAATAGTGAATCTACCTTAAGTAAGTAGAGAGAGACACTCGTTAGCTATCGCCTGAACCCTGTCTTCAGATATCCTGTCCTTGGCCGATTTTATTGAAGAGGACAAACTCCTGGCTTCCGGAGCGGCCTTGCCAATTACGGGGATGAGTGTGCCGACAGCCGCAAGCGCTCGGTAGATGACTTCGGGATCGGTCTGCTTCTGTAGGATGAGAGCGAGGGACGACGCTAATCGTATCTGGTTGTCTGTCGATATGCTGCCGAGTTGTTTTGAGGCTAATACGGCGTAGTTAATAGCTACAGTCGTCAAAGCGAGCAAAATGTTTCGGTTGAAAGGGCCAATAGCAGGCTGACCCCGGCTTCCAACAACTCGACCGATGAACGAAACGGCGGCAGAGGTCTCAGAAGGCTGTGCCACAAGCTTTCTCCCTTCCGCTGACTTGAATAGGTTAGCGATGGTGCGTAACGCCATCATTGTACAATTCTCGTTGGGTTGGCTTCCATCAGGGACACCTTCAAGTGCCGCTGAGATAGCAATTTGTACCGGGCTGGTTTCGCCTGATGATTTAAATTTGGCCGTAGCTGGTGAAATCGCAATACACCGTAGCAAATCTAGAGGGGCTACTCTATCGGAGTAGTCCCATTGAGTGCACATCATGACCACTAAGCTGATGGTGAGTTCATCTGTCACGGGTTTGCTGGACTCCAATGTCTGTTTAAGTGTATTAAGGGCATTTTGCGATGAAGGGTTCAGTGAAATATCTTTGCGGCCAGCGGCGACAATAGCAGAATTGACACTTAATATCTTCTTGAACATAGCTGCAGGGAGTTAGTACAGGGCTGGAAGAAAGAACAAGGAGCTGAGTATACGCACGCTCGTATTTTGCACCAGTGATATCCAAATAATCTCGGAGGGGTAGAACTTTCGGGGTACTCGTCTCCCCTCCTGGTCGATACCGTGATTCGGTGCCATATGGATCTGGCCCTGAAGAAGCTTCTGAGGTTTGTCCAATTGTCGCACCTTCCGTATTGGAGACAATGAATTGAGCCACCTGGTCCAGGAAATTCTGAGAAAGCTCATTGTCATCAATAAACTTTTGCGCTCGAGTGTAAGGATTTTCGGATAGGTTATAGGGTAGTTTGAGAGAGGGCTGGCCTTCCTCAATCGCAACGTCAAAAACGTAGTCGTAGGACTGCCCATTATATTCAACCTTCCGGCCAGTACTACCAACGGCATCCACGACAGTACCAACGTTGATCCACTGCTGCTGGCCCATCGACCATTGGTGTGCCGTGACGGACCCATTGTCCTCTTTGATCATCTGAACTTGACCTTCTTTGGTGCCTGACTTCGTCTTCAGAAACTCCGGGCCAGGAAGTTTTTCTTTGTTGATGCCGCCCACCTGCTGCTGGGGAATGGAGGAAGACTTCACCGACTCGTCAAAAAGAGCTTGGGTTTCGGGACTGGCGACACGCGCGCCATCACGCGAAAAGACGCGGATGACACCATCGCTAGCGCCCGATACAATATCACCATTGGACGGATTGGCGGCAACAGACCAAACGGAGATAGCAGGATGAGTGATGGTCTGAATGCATTCGGAGCCACGCCATATCCGAACTGTACGGTCCTCGCCAGAACTGACAAGTTCTCCTGATGGCAGCGACGCCAGCGAATAGATGAAACTTTCATGGCCCCTGAGCTCGCCAACTTGTTGACCGTTCAGCTTCCATAACCGGATAACGCCGTCGTTGCTAGCGCTCGCAATGTCGGCACCGCTTGGGTGGCTTTTAGGAACTTGGCAGAGGGCGCGCACAACATCCGGGGTATAGATAGTGGACCGGGGCTGAACTTGGCCAGCAACAGCCTTTCCAATGTCGAAAACGCGAATACTCTTGTCAGCACAGCCAGTAACGACGAGGGTCTCGCTTAGAGGCAAGACGTCCCAGACAGCACCCTCGTGGCCCTCCAGGACAGCTTCGGCCTCCCAGCTTTCGATATTCCATATACGGGCGGTGCTATCCCAACTTCCGGACACGATGGACTTGAGACCCGGGACAATAGCTAGAGCGCATACGTTCTGAGCGTGGCCTATCAGCAAGCGCTCGGCATTATCGGAGGGACCGGCGGCGACGGACCGAACATCGATAATGGCATCGGTGCCAGCAGATATGACCAGGCCCTTAGGAAAAGCGCTGGAGGGAGGCAGGCAGGTTAAGCTATTGATGAACTCAGAGCCTTGGGTTACGATATGGGGTTCAAAAGCCGGGGGAGAGGCGGAAGTCTGGGACCAGGCGCGCACGGTGTGGTCTCTCGAGGCAGACAAGACAAGATCGGGGCTAGGAAAGTACACATCGCGAACCTATTGAGAAAACGGGTTAGGAGTTAAAATCAGAAGTGAGGGCGACTGCACGTGGTTGAGCATGGTCATGCCATATAGCTTGTCGCTCAATATCGTGTATGCTGGCTATACTAGAGATGGACGGAAAATGGACACGTACGTCAGCTTCGTGGCCAGCCAGCTGCGCAGACAGTCTGAAGATGGACATGGCCTGCCGCAAAGAAACCAACACCAAATATCTCGAGTGGTCCTGTTAAGTGCTGTCTGTTACTGGCTTGTATCGATGAAGGGGACGGACACGGATAGACGGCCAGTGTAATTACCCCGCCAAACTTAGGTGTCGATCAGGGTGGGCAAATGATGGTCGATGAGTAGAGAATCTTACAGTTGGAGAGAGAAAGACAACCTATGCGATTTGACTTTCGCGACAGAAGGAAATGGATTGGGAATACGGATGCACTAGATCTTGTATAGATACTGCCGGAAGGAACAGAGTAGGTCTCTCTTTACAAACAAACTACTAGACAATTCGATTCGATATGGCAGCGACAGCTCATCCCTAGCTTACCTAAGGTTGGAGGTAGGTACCAGAAAAATGATATCATGCAAACCACACCACATGTACTTACCTAAGTAGGTCCCCCAAATAACCCCCAAATTCCCCCAATCAGGTGGCGACCAGGCATATGTTCCACAGTTCGCGGCCTACCCCCGCAGTTACCTAGTTACCTTGTTAGTGTGGACTTGATACCACCTGTAACACCTTGGAAGCACCTTGCAAGGATCTCCTTTAAGGACGACAAACTTCCTATTCAATAATATTTGCGACAGCATCGTTCATATTTTTTCCCTCTCTCTCGCGCATTAACCAGAACCACAAGCCAACCAGCGCAGAGACTAGGTATCTCGCAACGACGCCTTCCCATCCTCTCTGCGCCTGCTCCACTCTCCACACAAACACCACCTCTTACTCACTCTGTCATCCATCCTCGCGAGGTTCTACCTTAGGGACCACATTATTGGTTGCGCTCCAGTCAGCAGCAACACCTTTTTTCTTCTTCTTTCTTTTTTTGCCTTTGTTGGCAACTACTTTTGTACCAAACTTTTCCCCTCCTGCCTAACGAATTGCATGACATAACGAAACGAGACGATACGACTTCACACGGACGCTGTCTCGCGACTGAGACGGAATGAACAAGACAGTTCGGATAGACTAGATCACACACATACTGGCAACGGTCTCTCTCTTGTTCTCTTCCATCTCTCAGACCAGGTCTTTCTTGCCGATATACTCTACCCTTTCGCCCGCTTGTTCTCTCTCGAGGAACACTGCCCGCTATTACCCAACTGCCTTTGCGCTCTCATCCGCTTCCACCCATCTTCCCTGCTCTCCCATCTTAGGGTTCCCTTGTGAAAACTACATCGCAGCCACCGTCTATCCTCGCCATGGCTACTACTGCTCCCGACCCTCCTAGGCAATACGTGCCCTTGACCTGCCATGGCCACTCTCGTCCCGTTACCCATATCAGCTTCTCACCACTTGAGCGAGACGAATCCTACTATCTGATCTCGGCCTGCAAGGGTACGTCTACCACCTTCACCATATTATAGGCCCACGGCAACCGCGCGCAAACTGACAAGGCCGGGTCTAGATGGTAACCCCATGCTTCGCGATGGTCAGACCGGTGATTGGATTGGAACTTTTATAGGCCATAAGGGTGCAGTGTGGCAGGCTAGGCTGAGCCCCGATGCTAGCACTGCCGCTACAGCTTCTGCCGATTTTACTGCGTAAGCGTTCTATTGTGTCTCTGCATGCCTGATTCCTAACAATTTCCCACAGGAAGATTTGGGATACCCACACTGGCGAACTGCTTTGCACCCTTCAGCATGATCACGTTGTCCGCGCCATCTCATACCCACCTGATAGTTCCGACCTTCTCGCAACCGGCGGGCAGGAGAAGAAGCTTCGCATCTTTGACTTGAGCAATGTGAAACCAATCGAGACCGGTGAGGCTGTACCCCAGACATTTCCGGCCTCAGCAGCTTTCGAGATTGGCCCAAATGTCCATAGCGCTCCCATCAAGTTCATTGTTTGGACTAGAGATCCAAACATCTTGATCACAGCGTCGGACAATGTTTTGCGATGGTTTGATCTTCGTACACGACAAGTTGCCAAGCAGGAAACTTTGGACGGAGAAATTCGCTCTTGCGAGCTTTGTGGTCTGGCTCCTGAATTGATGTCTAGGTCGGATCTCGGCGAGGGCTTGCCTATATTAGCCGTCGCTGCTGGCCAGTGTGTCTACTTTTGGGGAGGAATGACTGCTACCAAGGAACTCAAGCGCCTTAAGATGGATTTCCAGGTTGCCAGTGTGGCTGTGGACCCGAAGGACAGAAAGATTGTGGTTGGCGAAGACAAACCCATGACATGGGCTAGAGTGTACCGTTGGGACGATGGTGCTGAGATTGGTAAGTCCTGGGAACCTCATCTCTTCGTCTTGCGCGCTAACAATAAACAGATATCCACAAAGGCCACCATGGACCTGTCTGGTCTGTTGCATTCTCTCCAGATGGCAAGCTATACGCGACAGGCTCGGAGGACGGGACCATCAAGATGTGGAAAAACTGCGAGGGCTATTATGGGCTTTGGCGCGGTGGAGCAGGTGGTAACGGAGCCGATCGGGCTGCAGAATAGAATAGCATGCCGCATTGTGGTCCAAAGTCCGCCCCGGCTCGCTCACGTGGTGAGGCTGATGGCTCGTCGTCGAGCGACTCCCCTTGGGAGGTCATCCCCATCTTCCCGAGTGTGAAGAGCAACTAGTGCAAAACGCACACTATGGCTTTGGCCTAATTTAGAGGGGCTTTATGGCCAGGCTTACCATCAGGCAGTGAGTCAAATAATGCATTATCTCCGGCCAGTCTCTCATGTTGTGTTATCATATTGGCGTGAAGTCGAAAAGCTGATTATGCTTCAAAGCCATCAGATTATAAGATACCACCTCCTCGAGCCTTAAGGTTTTTGCGGTATAATATCAACATATCAAATCTAGTATGGTAACAACATCAAGCAAATGAGATAGATGCGTATGTACCCAATTCATCAGCATATCTACTACCAGAGTCACAGACTTTTTGTTTGTCTGCCCTAGAATGGACGCTTCTAAAGCGATGTGAAAGACTGTACATTATAGCTAGCCAGCTCTTGGGGGGTCTAACAAAAAGGTGACCATTGTATGAATGGAATATATCATGCTTCTAGCTACAGATTGAACTTCCCCTATCCTGTGTGTTAAAAACCAGCCTCACTATAGCTCGGTCTCTGCTCGGGGCTTCTCTGGCTGCTCGGTGCAGCTCTCACCTGGTAGGGTGCTGTTTATCATTCACTTCACAACAATCGAGGTCTAAAGTCCCATTGTAATTGGAGGTACGTAACTGCCATTCAATGGGTACGTGTTGGCTTCGACGCGTTCCGCGTCTGGTGAGGTAAGGTACTTGTATACTTACTTGTCCGTACTCAACAATATACGGACCAGGAACTTCACAAATATGAACGTTTCATCTTCTCGGCATCTACAGCATTGAATGTCTTGTAGCCATGAACGATTAGTACACACATAAATTTGTGAAAATTTTCCTAGCTTCCCTCCTCTCTCTCCCACCTTTCTCAACCACAACACCGCCACCCAAATCTCTCATTAGGATAAAGCCAACCCTAACTTGAAATTTCAATACAATTCTTTCTGGTCTTGTCCTCTGGTAAACTTGCAACTTGCACTTGCCTTTGATATTGCCTTGGTCAGTCATGCTCCAACAGCTTTTTCACACTTGAATTCTTCTAACGTTGTCAGAATTATCATAGCATCACCTGCACTTTTGTTGCGACGTCACCGTTGTCACACTCCCCAAGCTACATAGATAACATTTTCTTGTCTAGAACTGGTAAGTCTTTCTGGTGTGAAGAATAACAGCTGATTAAGCAGTCACTTCTCTGGTGACCCTACTGTTGTTACCATGCGGCGATGAGCATCTTGAACCCATACATATACAGGCGGCGAAGTTTTCTTTCTTTTTCTCATATACTAACATGTCAATACCTGTACTTGCAGACAACCCTTCAAGTTTATTCAGCTTTTCACCACGCAACAATGGCACCCCAACAAGCAACCTCACCTCCTTGTGAGGAGACCACCGTCGCCGCCACATCTAGCGCAGACAATACTGCTGGTCCCTCAACTCCCACTGCCGCTCCCACTCCTACCCCTACTTCAGACAATAAAAAGCGCAAGGCATCCTACGAGTACTCAACCAACCCAAACACAATCCGCGTCCGCGAGCGCAACGCAAGTCTGTCTCCGTACCAGCTGGCCGTGGAGCGCGCCAAGTCCAACGACATGAAGGCCGTCGCCACCGCATGGAAAGACCGCATCAACACCGAGTCCTTCCAGGCCGCTTCCGAGGATGAGCGGCGCAAGATCCTCGAGGACGTCGAGAAGACTATCATGGACCGTCGTCGTCGCAAGAAGATCGATGCTAGCTCTAAGATCTTGAAGCTCAATGAGGAGCTTAAGCCCGACGCAGGCGAGGCTGTCGACCCCCACTCTGGATCTGTTGAGGATCAGGAGGCTGCGGCGGCGGCTACTGCTGCTGCTGCTGCTGCTGCTGCTGCTGCTGCTCCTCCGGCTGGCCCCCAGCCCCCCATGGCGCCCCCTGGATATATTGCTTTCCCGACTCAGCCTATCTATGATCTTATGGATTATACGAAGAAGAAGCCTTCTTCTGGTATTGGCGCTTCTGCTCAGGCTTCTTCTTCCTCATCCACTCCTGTCCTCAATGGAAATGGCGCTGCTGCGCAGCCTGTCTCAGCTTCAGCTTTAGCTTCTCCTATTACATCTGCAAGTGCCCATACCAACGTAGACACCACCTCGGATCTCAAGACTACTATCGAGGACCTCAAAGCCCAGCTCGAAGCCGAGAAAGTCCGCCACGAAACCGAAAGCATGCGTCAAGTCGCCGAGATGCAAGAACTCCGCGGCGTGGTGGACGGTCTGAAAGTTCAGATCCAGCACATGGGGGTCCTTGTCCAGACGATCCAGGCTACTCGCGTGCCGACTTACGACCACAACTTCAACTCGATGACTTTCCAGTACGCGACGCCGGGTTACCAGTACACCACCCCACCCTACGGCGGCGGCGGCGATGATGAGGGCTATAATGGTGGCAACGATGGCTACGCTACTGGCGGTGGCTTCGATGGCCTCGATGGTGTCAATACCCTTGGCTTCACGAATGGTGGCTCCGCTCCTGCTGGGAATATGGATAGGGCCACTGGAGGGGGATTCGGCTTCTTCTAAGTTTGGAGGAGTCCTGGATTGTGTGGAATCCGTCACGCAAAGGACACGAGCACCGATACTTCGTCGTCTTTCAACTTTTCCTTTTTCTTTTCTCATCCTCTTCAAGTTTGCATCTTAAGGCCTGCTTGCGAGACTTCGCTCGTCTTTTGAAGCTCATGGCCGTCTTCTAAGCTGGAAGTCAATCTGGAGTTTTTCTGTTTCAATACCGTGGAGTTCACGGTATCAAAAACGACAACTGATTTGAGGGTATCTTGCATCTGGTCTTGCCTACATAGATAGATGGATGGATGGTCTTCGTCAACCCCACAGTTGCCTTCTGTACAATTTGTATAAGTACATACATCACGAAATGAGATGGAAGCTTTGTCACGCTTCTTGTAACTATATAAGTCGAAGATGAAATGAGTTCAATGCATCAACGATCAACTGAAGGTTTGATTTAGTGCTGAGAAAACTGTAGTTTGTAGCATATCTCTCTGTATAATTAATACCTGTGAGACTACTTAGATATGCTATGCGTCAATTGCATTGGTATATCCTTCCATACTCCTATCCATCTAATATCTAGCTCAGTAATTAGAGTCTACATCGACCCAGGTGCCTCAGCTAAAACCCTCTAGACAACTATGCGCCTACATAACCAATAAGATCCCACCCACAAGCCAAAGCCTACGACCCAGGCGCCACGGACTCATCCCTCGTAGAGCGTACAGTAAGCATTCTCGAGACACGCGACCGCCAACTCCACCTGTCCGGCGTCGTGGTCGGTGTAGTCGGGGTAGGCAGTTCCGCCGGGTTCTCCATTGTCCCAAAGGGCTTTGTATCCCCGAGTTCGGTCAGCGGACCCTCCGTCCCCAGCTCCGCGTCGGGAAGCTTCCGCCTTTTCGGCTTCTCCTCCCTCATTGCTGCTACTGCCATGTTCTTTTTCCTCCGTCTGTTGTCGAAGAAACGCCATATCCATGCCTCGATCCGGAACCCGACGAACTCTTTCGTTTCACCTGCTTTGTACCGCCGGTACTGTCGTATGATTGAGTATGCCCCGTACCCCGCGAGGAGGGAGATTAGGATTGTGGTGAGGATTATGGCTGCTACTGTGAAGTTGGAGGATGGGGATCTGTTGTTGTTTTTGTCTTGGTTTTCTTGCGCTGAAGCAGCTTGCCCGCCGCGTTGGGTTGCGCTTGGAGAGGGTGTTTGGCTTGTTTGGCTTTCTTGTGTTGGGGGTGATGGTAAAGGTGGAGTCTCCGATGATGACGGGGAAGATGGAGGTGACGGTGATGTTGATGTCGGTGTTGATGTTGGTGATGTTGACGTTGATGGAATAGTCTTGAATCCTGATGAGATTGGTTGAACTACTCTGGCCGTCGTCGATTGTGTTGAAGTTGAGATTAGTGAGCTGGGAGGCTCCTCCGTTGACGTAGTCTCCGGCTCAGATGTAATGGTAGGGATGACTTCTGACTCTGTCGTCTCAGTAGGTAGGGGATCCGCAGCCGTAGTCCTCGCTCCAGGTGTAAGAGGATCAGTCTCTAGGCCATCGAGGTCCTCAGCCCGCCACCGGATCTGAATCGCCGGTCCAACCGTCACCTGGGCACCATTCGCAGATGCTGTACGCGACACGCCCCATACTCCACCGCGGAAGTCAGATGTATCTGATGTACATGTGTGGCCGCTAGCAAAGCTATCAGCAACACGAACTTGATTTTGGGCTATGTAGCTGGCTTTCGAGCACTCACTTTGGTATGCAATACGCCGCCGTCTCACCAGCCTGGATGACGGGGAAACCTTGCGCTGTCCTCGGATTTGTTATGATGCACGACGGTCCTACGAAGAACCCGCTGGGACAGATGGCCGGTGAGTAATACTCGAATCCCCGCTCCGAGACATACTCACCCCACGAAGGCGGATCACACGATGCGGGTGCCGTTGTGGGAAACGGGGGAAACTGAGAGGGCACCTTCGTTGTCGTCAAAAGCCATGTTATCGGACATGGCGGTGTGAAGACGGTAGTGAGAGCGGCGAGCGGCGGCGTAGTCGCCGTCATGGTTCAGACGATTCGATGCGTACGTGCGATTCATCCAGCGCTCGGTGCATGAATTCGTCAAGAGACGAGAAGTAATAGTGCTAGCTAGTGTTAAGGCACCTGTCAACCGATCTTCTCTTTTCCATCAATGTGTCTTGTATGCTGTCTAAGCAATATCCAGATTAGCTATAAGCCATCCACGGGAGATCGATCGCCTTACCAGCCAGCTGAGACAGATACAGAACACAAGATAAACATCTAGTAACACAGCTGAAATTCAAGCCGTGGGGTCATTTGAATATCTACATGACTGGGGAAGATCATTCGGCTCGACCCGGGTTGGCCGTCGCGTAGAAACGTCCCGGTCCTTCATTGTTGGTTCTGCCCATGTGTTAGACCATGGAGGCGATCACACACCAACACTTCGGTTCGACGAATCTGCTGGCCCGGCCAAGGTCGGGGTGAAATAATACTGGGTGGGCCCGTCTCACGATTCAACGATGGGCAGCATTCTCCTCAAAACAAGGCCAAAACGTCACATTCAGCCCCTGGTAGCTCATTAGTTCATTTCACGCGACGGGCGGTGAAGATCTGGGCAGATCTTTGAAACTTTGCGGGCGGGAGATCTGGTTGATATTTGACTGAAGGGAAATCATAAATCATATACTATGCTGAAACTTAATTCATAGAAGAGTCATCATAGTAGCATGTTTTTTCCATTCGTTTAAAGATGTGATGCGAGAAGACACGATGAAAAGAGCTCCCCGCTTCTGAACCCCTAGCTTGAGTGCCTCAGGTTTTCGCATGTCGCAAAGCATGCAAGGACCATGCAGGGGACAAATCAGAGAGCCGTGACACCAACCACTTGCGCTGTGGCTGTGACCCAAGCACGACCATGACACAACAGCTTGCAGGCTTGGCGGGCCGGCACAGGTCTCGCCGTCATCCCATCTTGATGAGAATCCATTTTCTAGTAATAAAACTAACACGCGATATCCGGGGCGGAAAAACAAGAAGTAGCTGCCTTTACAACCCTATTGGACTCAATGACTAGTCTAGCAACTCATTTCTTGTGTCGCATCATGAGTAGACATTCTTACAGACGGGCGGAATGCCCGCCGTGATCTCCGCCAATGCTACCGTCTCTGACCGTCTCATCTCACTTGCCCAGTTGAATGACACACAAAAGGCTTTTGATACGAGCATCAAGAGTCGACTGCTTACCACATCTACTAAAGTGCAACATAATAATACCAATTCGATACCATTTCGAATCACTCTATCCTGCAATCTCAAATTCGTCAACTACGTTATAGAATTTTGAGTACTGCGCTTCAATGTAACTAACTAATCGCTTTCTTGTCAAAGCATCCTAGGTAAGGTACCTACTCAGTATCTAACAATGCACAAGCTGTTTTCTCAGAGACAATTGAACAATTGCTTTGTTATTGAGAGATGTCAAAGAATGATGTTAAGGTCAACGCCATTGTTTTGCTAATAGTGAAATTGTTCGAAATTGGTATAAATTTGTCACTTTTTCTGGTTATTCGACTCATTCTATACTCACACATCATTATCCAATTTAACAAGCAACAAAATGAGTAACACATCAATACTTGACTACACGATCCTGCCCACCTTAGGAGCAGCTGCTCGCTATGCCGCAAATCTATTTGACGGCACGGCGCGTCAACAACCCCAACTTGACGCAGATGCCCAGCCTGATGCAGAGGACGGAGGCTATTTAGGGAGTATGTTTAACTGGATACTTGGTCGTGATGATTCAGAATCTGATTCCGGCTCAGGAACCGGTTCCAAGCCAGACAACAACACTCCTAAGCAAGACAAAAGTCCCAGCCCCCCGAAACAGTCCAACGCTTCATTGACTAACGATCCATTGAACGGGCTTGATGAGAGGTTTCTTCCCACCATCGACACCATCATCGAGGCAAGAGATAGAGCACTGAGAGAGGGACGACCTATCCCACCGGCGTGGCGTCGCCTAAGGCGACCGGGCGATCTTCCACTTCCAGACGACGATACTGCTGATGATGATGCACAAGATAAGCCCGATGAAGAGTTCGTTCCTAATATTAATCTTTGACCACTGCTTTATGAGCCACTAGGTGAGCCACTAGATGGGGGCGAAAACTCTTCATAGCACCATAATATCTCCGGAAAATAGTAGTTAGAATCGTAATGATAGCAATATGAACTAGACCTTCAATTCTCTTCAGCTTCTTAGCAACTTATCTTAGTATGCGCATGTTCGAGTGAGTTCAAAGTGCGTCACAAACATAGCAGCCGTCTTCATGTCACAACTTCCACTCATTCACAAGATTACGTGAACAATGATATAATTAATAAAACAATTGTGCTTGCTGGCGCCATAATACAAGTATCGATTGTTCCATGCTTAAGAATAAGCAATTCAGTTATGAGATAAGTGTGGTCAAGGGACTGCAAGATGACGAGCAGAACTGTTGAAAACAAAATACATCACCTCATGTAGTATATACTTTAATCATTCAGTGTATTTTAACGCATATCTTGATTCGGCTCATTGTATTACTCCAGTAAGTCGTAGGCTAAGTTTGAAAACCATGAGACATCAAGCTAGGTTAGAGATGTTAAGATTCCTTCTCATAGGTATGATATTTAGAAACAAGTGAACCTCTAACGTTTAGTACCCGAGTTGCCGTAGTCAAACAATAAAAGCTTTGTGTCTAACTCGCCTCCTTACAGAAGCCTTAGAACTAAGAACAATACCTTTCAACTCATCAAAGGACAATCATAAGAAGCCATGAGATTACTGAACAATTCCCTTGTTCCTCAACCCCTATCCCTTGCTTACCGTGGGCAATACAAATAAATACTCGGACATCTTGACTTAGAAGACATTCCCGTTTCTACTTTCTTCAGAGAACAGAGACTTCTATTCGAAAAGCATAACATTTACGCAAAGGAAAAAAGCGAATAAGATCCGTTAAAACGCGTGGCAGCTTTTTGAATCTTTAGTTCAGATTTTGCTGCGAACACGAACTCACATCACATCAGAGTCGGAAATATCAGGAGATTATTCCTACTATCTGTTATACACATCTTCTATTCATCACATCTAACATTTACTCAGAGTACCCCATGAATTCAAATAAAAAGATGCCCCCAAAACTCTCACTCCAAATCCCCCCTTCGCAAATCTCAACCCCAGACCCAGACCCAGAAGCAGAAATATGGTCACAAGTCTCTCTAACACCCAATACCCCCACCCATCATTCCAACAACAACAACAACCACAACACAAGCTCGCTACAGCAGAAGTACAACACAATCATAAACCGAGTAGCCGGCTATTCCCCGGCTTCCCTATCGGGCTTCTCTACCTCGCCTTCCTCCTCCCCCTACGCCTTATCACCATTTCAGCCTCTAACCCCACACCCCGACGACAAATGGGCAGCCCAACTAAACGCCACTACTAACCGTCCCGATCCCCCTTCAATCCCAAGTCAACGTTCATACGCCTCGGCCATGTACACAAACACGTATGTCCTAGACGCAGAGGACTTGACGCGCCGGTTATCCCTCCTCGAGCCATCTTCGCGAGAGCATCGACATGACAAAGAGAAGGCGCGGCGGGCGCGAGAATTAAATCGGGCGCACGCATTTGCTAAGTTTGAGGAAGCTGCTGCGCTAGAGGCTTTGAGGCAGCAGTTAGCTGACATCGACGATGGCGAGGAGAGAAAAGATCTCGGCAAGTAAGCATGTAAATATGATGGGGATAAGAAGCATTAGGCAAGTAATTTATACATAGTGTGAATGAGAATGAATAGAGGCTCTTGCATAAGCGCTTGAAGTAATAGAATTTGTTCTTGACAATTGAGACTTATGCGATCCCAAGTTAAGCACACACTTCAAGACTCAGGTTATCATATCACATAATTCAAAGTGCTCAACACTCACGTCATGTCGCATAATATGCTGTATTGGAACATTAAACCCACATGATATCCCTCATCAAACCAATCCTTCATAGCCCGCACATTGTAATCTCGTCATCAATAACCCATCGTCCAGAACACTCAAGTTAGTGCGTAGTTTCCCCCAAATCCCTCATATGAGCTTTTTTATCTAGCTGCATCTCATTATGCATGTCGAAATATGTTCAGAGAAAAGAGGCGTTCAGACGCCTTGTTGATAAACTCCGACCTCAGATCGTTCCATTCGCCCCTCCGGATCGATGGCTCCGGAATACCTCGCATTTCATTCGTATATATACCTCGCCCTTCCCGTAGACGAAGTCACATGATAAAAGTTTCAAGAATGCCAACGCCGGTTGCCCGTGATACACTGCCTCTTTAGAGTGTGATGCCGATGCTTGTATAGTAAACCCCTTACCCATGTTCGTACAGTATACCTTCTTTCTAGCCGAAGTTGCCAACAAGGTCCACTTGATAGAGAAAGATATGAGCCCATTATACCGTCTTTCCACCGCAATCGGGGATCTTGACGCCGCTTTTCAGATTTCGATTGACGTCCAGAATACCCCACTGATCTTCCCATTCTTTTCCTGGTGAGTCGAAGCTGATCTTCCAGGGCTCGTCGAACATCTCAAACCAGAAATAGTTTGTGCCGTTATTTAGAGCTTGGCAGACCCAAGTGTCCAACAATGTGTTGAGCTCGTCAATTCCAGCTACAGCCCCGTCCGTGCAGGTTTCTGCCTCGCCACAGTCGGTACCACCCTTGGTTGGCCAGCCGATCTCTGAGATAACATTTTTCTCGTTATCTGTCTTGAAAAAGGAGCCGGCTTTATTATGCCAAAATGTCCAGGTCCAATCTGCTGCTACCTTAGAGTCTTGGCCCGCAAAGAATGGATGCACATTGCCCATGATGTAGTCGCTGAGCTGCGCCAGGTTTGCATCCCAGTTATCGCCCAGATCACTCGTGGCCACCGGGAGATCCCAGTTGTGATTGCTCAAGTTGGTGCGCACATCATCTAACAATGTTCCCAGCTGTTGCGCGGTCATCTGTTTGCGAAACAGGATCTCGTTACCAACGATTAAACCCTTGAACGGCTTATCTCCGTACTGATCTAGGATCGTCCACATACGATCAAGCTGGCGAGCGTTGGTGACGTTGTTATCATCTTGCCATACGCCAAGCCAGATTTTTATCTCGTCCTCCATCTTCAACTGATTTATGGCGTGAATCGTCATCTCGGTTTGGTTGCAGTCAGTCCCATACAACCGGATGGTGTTGGTCAGTTGCGAAAGGATAGCCACGTCGCGGGTCACGTTATTCTGAGAAGGTGGGTTCTTTATGCAATCGGGGTATTGCACGTTGATAGGCGTATAGTCAACGCCAGGAAATACCTTGTGAAGATTGGGATTGTTCAGCAACGCCTTGATTTCGTCAGAGTCGATGTTGAGGTCTCCGTTTTGAGCTGAATCGTCGCTCGCTGACTGCCCACCCGAACTGCTCCCTTTACTCCCTTTATTTGCATACATTGATCCTAACACACCACCGACGACAGCCCCAGCGATAACCAGCAGAACAATGATAATGATAATCCATGTCCATTTCTTTCTGCTGCTGCTCTGTTTCGCTATCCATTCGGACTTCTCCGCCCGAGCACCGAGTTCATATTCACCAGGATTGCCTCCTTGGTAAGCAGTAGCTGGGTTTTGTACTGGGTCATAGTTGATAGCACTATTCCTGTTTTTCCCCATGAGGCCACCGAAAACACCACCGGCTGTCGCAGCGCCGGCGGCCCCGGCAGCAGCGGCGGAAGCACCATTTGCACCTCGACCATTCGAGTTACCCAGGCCCAGCATACTATTCCGAGCAGACCGTTGGTACTCGAGGCCGTCGTCGCCGTCGTCATCGATATCATTGGGGTTAACCTGGCCTAACCTTGGATCCATTCGTTGACCGTAGGCCAGCTGTGGGTCTCGGAAGGGATCGCTGTGGAAGCTATTCAAGCTTCGGGTAGGTGTAGACCCAGGGCCTAGTGGGGTTAGGCTCGGTGAGGAGCCTTGGCCTTGTTGATATGGACTGCGGCTTTGACCATATCCATTAGGTTGAGCTTCCGCGTATTGTGTTATCTGGGGTTGTGTGCGTTGGTAGACTTGGGGATATGGGGCTTGCTGCTGGTACGGTTGAGCGGCTCTCATAGCCTCGAGGCCACTTTCTCGGGCATGCCGTTCTGCAACGCTCATGGCGAGGCCGGGTATACCGCCAGCGGCGGCCTCGCTGAAATTATCAGCGCCGGGAGTAATACTATTCGGCTGCGATTCGTGACCCCACGTACGCTCTGCTGGATCGCGATGAGGCGGTGGTATAGGAGGCGCTCCCGAAGAAGGGATGTGTCCTTCTTGCGTAATACCAGCCTGGGCTCTGTTCTGGCGTAGGAGGGCGAAGGTCGAGTCGGGATGGGCACCGGGATGGGCACCAGGATGGCCTGAATGTGCTGGCGGCGGCGGGGGATTTGAAGGGTAGTCTCTGTAAGGCGACCCGTCCACGTCTTCGTAGCTTGGCTGGGGAGCGTGTCGTTGTGATAAAGGGAGTGAGTTGTCTAGAGGGGCGCGTTCGCCAGGATCGGAGTCAAAGGAATAACGAGGGCCCATGGTGCCCATGTTTCAACAGCGTTCGCCGCTATTGATATGGGAACGAGCAGCTTGGACGGCCGTTGTGGATATGTGTGTGGGTCAATGAGGCAGAAACAAAGGGAGATAGGTAATACTGATCAATCGGATAGCGCTATTTTGTCTAAGGGGTGAACGAATGGAGGGCGCTATGTTGGATGATAATCAATACGAGGCGCACAAGAGGCGTACAAAGCTGCGGGCGCTGCAGAGTGCGCTGCCGACGGCCCTCGAGAGGCGCAACGGCCCAATCGCTTCGCTGTCACGTTTGAACCGGTCGTACGGGCGTAACTAGAGCGCAGATAAATGGCATATGAACACAGATTGTATCTGTATACACCCGTAAATGCTAGATATGCCTGCAGAAGAGGGGCGTTGGTGACGATGATAGCGTTGAGCCGCTGGCGAGGGTGAAACGTGGATGTCTCTCTTCGGGACTGAAAGCGGGGCAATTTAATCTTATTGTGTAAACTGCACTAATAATCTATAAGTGCGATGTAAGGGATACTGGTGAATCAAACTGGTAGATAGTGATTTCTTGGCTCTGCAGGTTCGTGGGTTTTAATTTTGTGTTTCGTAAACTCAATTCAAGCAAAAGCAAGAAGAGAGAGATGCAGGTCTACTGTCAATCAACATTGAAACATGGAAGTGGGCGAGTCTTGGGCTTAGCTTGACCGTCGTTTTTTGACACGAGCAATAAGTGGCGACAGCGTCCACTGCGCCTACCTCAGCTGAGACATAAAGAGCAGCTACTTCCTACAAATGGTAGCCTGATCTGCCACCATTCATAGTCTGTCCGAGATATCGCCTTCTGGTAACTAAGCTAGCCAAATGGACGTATCGGAGACTGGACACAAAATTGAATTCATTTTGTACACGAAGAGATTGATACACATGGATAATCACGATAACCACACGTTGGACTTAAACATTGGAGGAGTTCATGAAAGTCTATAGCAGACCTGTCTGTGGATACACTAATTCCCCAGTGGCTTGGCTGCGTGCTGGCATGCCGGCATGCCCCTGTCAACAGGGCAACAATAAAGACGGTATGACAAGGGCCATGCATAGTACCGGTTTGCGACGATTTTACCACTTTTGGTAAAAGCATCACCAACTACCAAAATCGTCTCAATGCCGCTTCCCCATCTGGCAATTCAATGAGGCCAACGTGATCCAGTGTCTCACGATGTGAGTTCAGGTAAGCATACAACGTTACAACCGTTGGTACGAGCGAGCACCGAAACAGGGCATAAGAATATCGACCTGTCTTTAAACACCTTATTAGCAGCTATCTTACTGTAGAACTTGTTGCAGTACGAATTACGAGAGTACATTTCGGCCTAGATGGGGGCTGACGCCAAGTTAAGCGCGAGAAGTCCTCCAAGTATTTTCCACGAGGAAGCCTCTTCAATCGCGCTCTCCCCTGGATGATCTTTTGACTCGATATCAGTCCGGACTGTACAATCAATGACTGCAAGTCAGTCCCCTGTTTGCATTCTTGATTTGCCCATTTCCCGAGCCGAACTGTTGGGTCGAACAATGCATGTTCGGCCATTGAAATGCACTACTAAGACGCAGCAAACGACCCTTGTGACATGACTCGTATCTGTGCATGCAGGCCTTGCTTACGCTATTATACTAAGTCTATCTACTCCAGACAGGACATACAAAAATAGCATGAGAGGCATACTTCGTACATATAAGCCAAAAGAGCTAAGTACTTACCTAAGGCAGGCACTGCAGCGCATCATCAACTCGCTGTTTATTACAGCTGGCTTGGAGAGCGACAGCTTAGATAGAGTGACTTAGACGAACCCACCGGAGCTCTTTCCTCGTGCAAGCTATAAAACATTATTTCGATGATAAGTAGCGAGCTCGCTTACATCGCTCTTCGAGGTCCTTCGCTATTGTATTAATCCTTTTGGCAGTTCCTATTTGATGACAACAAAACCTTCACTACCACTGTAGGTTAAATACCTACTTAAGCGGCACTAAGCCAGAATCAGCGACCTACAATTGAAAATGGGGTACCAAAACTATCGCGTTAGATAGTGTATGTAAGCACTTCGACATGCGAGATGTTTATATTAGCAAAAGACGTCGCTAAGTAGAAGGACAGAACAGAACACTCCGGATGAAGTCCAAGATAGACAGGGTCCGGAAGTCTGGCTAAGGAGAAGCATGAAATTACTCAGGCCTCCAGCCACAGATAGTGATATCATAGAAATCTTGCCCTCTCCATCTCAAGTGTTGTATCTGACATGGTTTCCATTTCCACAACCATTGAGAACGTATCAAGCAACAGTGCATAACGAGGATCGTTCACAATGGTTGTATGTCCATTCCATTGTCTCGTTCACGACACCAATGTGCCTCTGCTTCCATAACAATTTGCAACTTACCATGCGAATATTCTAGAAGTTGGCTGCTTGACAGAGATACAATGACTGGACGGTAAATCTGCATATTGCCGTGCGGAGGACATAGTGCGTTACTGTACAGATCGGTTTCTTGAGCCTCCATCATGCATACATCATACAAGGCTGCTAAAATCAGCTGTTAACCCACAATATGACTGTCCTTCAATGATAGCGCATCCAGCTACCGCTCACTGACTTGGTCAATAAATTGTATGATGTCAAACTGTCGATCCGAGCATTCTGTGATTGAGGTGTGCCTGAAAAGACTGGGTAGGATTGGTGGGTATTGACATCATGTAGCATATCGAGTCCCTACAACTTACGTCGTTGTAAGGGTCCGTTAGAATATATGAATCTTATATCCCGCCCAAGGAGGGGAAACTCTTATTCTATCTTCATACTACATACTTCGTACCTACACAAACATTCTGCTATCATTAGAATCTGAAACAAATCTACAGCTACACATAAAGATCTAGTTTTCATCAGCATATCGTTAAATCACCATGTCCGCCAACAGCAACCCCGATTCCCTACAAGGCGAGTTCCACAGCCGCGTGCCGCGCTCAGAACCAATGACAAAGGGAGGACACAAGCCCGGCGTTCTCGTCGGCAACGACAAGATCCCCGAGTTCCACGCCCAGACATATCCCCCAGGAACCGCCCCAAAAGAACACACATTCCAGCCCCATCCCGAGAACGAATTTCCCGCCCAAGCCTACGGCAATGCACCCAGTGCCGCAGACACGATGCAGGGCGCCACTTCACAGAGCGTCTACAAGGGCATGGGAAAGCCTATTCAGGGGCAGGAGCACCGTGAGATCGTGAAGCCGCATGGTGGCCACAGGAAGAAGAGTCGTGAAGGAATCGCTGGTGTCGGTGGTGTTGAGGGCGTCGACTTTGTCCGAGCAAAAGGTGCCGATTTACCCGAGGGTGTACACAAGGGTACGAGGGGCAAGGCGAGCGAGGATTATCCGGCTGCTGAGGATCGTATTCCTGCGAGTGCGGAGGAGGTTGCTTCTGACCATCCGAAACGACCATACGATTACACCCATCAGAAATAAGGTGTTGTGTTAGATGGTCCGTTATGGACATGTACTGTTAGTGTTGGATGTATAATGAGTTATGAGCGTATTTCTGATGTCAACTGTACCTTGCATTACTTCGTGTCATAACGTGCTGAAAACGATTCATCAAGTTTACACTAAGTATGGAGGTTACTGTATCAGTTGACTATCATTCCTGCTATATTATCTGTTACTTAATTTTGATTTTGATTTGACGTATTTTAATTTCAACCAGATGAATGCTGGCAGGAACAGAATCACAATATCCGTTGCTAAGTGCAAGGTACCTAGGTACTTGATCGTTCATTGCCCATGCGTTATATATCCAAGTAAGAATTGCATGTATGTACCTGACAGCCATGTTTACTTTGAGTTGACCTGTATCTAGGAGGCTCAGATATTTGCATGAGAAAAAGACTACCAATATCTAGTTTTCGAGGTTGTAAGGATACTGTAAGTGAAGACTGTTATTACTGCTGCGCGAAGGGTTATAAATTACATGTACTTGTTGTCATGAAGAAGGAGCTCCCCTTTGGTGAACTTCTATATCTGCTCCTTTGCTTATAGAGCACATGGGAAATACACACCACTAATTAAGTCTCCATGGAAGCAGAGCCGTTTATTCAGCTTTGAATGTTTAGGAGGTTCCTGCTGTGACTGCCTTTAAAAATATATTTCAAGGAGCATATTGTTGCAAGGGTTGTTTCCCAATTTAGAGCAATTGCGCAGTTGGGTTCTTCGTTCATAATAAACAGAAGTGTTCCCTCTCAATCTCACGAAACTTCTCCCACACCACAATCACTTGTTTCTCCGTCTCTGCCCTTTCTGCATACTCGATACCTTTTGATCATTTGTCCAGTAGGTTTGCTTTACCGACCAAAACATAAAACTTTCACAAACTCTTGCCCATTATTCTATCAGGCTTCACCAACCTTACACCTAGATTCATAGCAGCTGATACCATAGCAGCCTTCTTTCACATATCTCAACCACCGAACTCTACATTTTTCGCGATGGCTCCTCCCAAGATCCCAGAGGGCGATCTCACTGACAAGGAGAAGGCTATCTTAGGATACGCCTGGAAGTGTTTTGATGCCGAACCCAAGGTAATCAGTTAAACAAGATCTCCGATTTACTTTCTTTGGTCTCTATTGCTAACTTGATGCAGATCGACTATGACAAGCTCGCCGCCCTCGGAGGTTACACCAACCCAGGCAGTGCGCGTAACATTCTGAACTGTAAGTGTCAACTATCCTATATCCCGACGAACCCTTGACCTCAGTGTTATTGATAGTGACTAACGCTTCGTCTCATATACTGTACAGTGGCCAAGAAGAAGCTCGCCGCTGCTGGCGGTAATGCCGATGGTAACGGCGAAGAGACCGCTGCATCTCCCGCCAAGGCTACCCCGACCAAGAAGCGTGCCACTCCCAAGGGCAAGAAGCGAAACAACGAGGAAGCCAACGGTGATAACGAAGACGAGGTCGAGCCTCAGACTCCCACTCCCAAGAAGCCCAAGAAGACTCCTACCAAGTCTGCTACCAAGAAGGGCAAGGCCGTCAAGAACGAGGATCAGGTTGACGATGTCAAGAAAGAAGAGGAAGTCAAGGATGAGGTTACCAAGGCCGAAGACGATGATGAGGGTGTGACCTACTAGTGGATCTTGGGGTTTGTTTTGAAGGTTGATATGGATGGGATCATGTCACTTGGCTGAGAGATTTGCAACTTCACACTTACACACAGTGCACGCATCTGAGTCTTGAACTTACAGATGCATTCAAGCACATGATTTCGCAATATGGACAAATGGCATAGATGTAGACAGAAAATACACTCGCCTCGGTAACTCATCCATTGATTTGGAATTGTATAACAACTGTGACTTCTGTTTTGCTATGATAATTGAACGCATCTCATGATTGTTGATGTGGGTGCTGCACGTGTAAACGGTACCTACCTTAGCGGGGCTCCTAGGGGGTTAACAAGGCTTGTACAAGGGTTGCGGTACAGCAAGTCAAGCCCGGTTTGCAAAGCTATCATAGGCGATTACCCCTGCACAAGGGCTATAAGCCTTGCAGATTCAGCAATCCTTGCAAAATCAACAAGCCTTGCTAAGCTTTCCCCTATAAATGCGCTATAGCTTAGCCATTAAACCTACTAACCTGTACTGTAGTTATACTGATGCTGTTACTAAATGAATGCAGTAAAGAGTTGTTAATTAAGTTAAGATTAATTTACTAGCTTTATAGGTAGCCTTTGGTGTGTATGCCTACGCGTACACTTAATCTGTATAAGTTAGAATTAATCAATCCTTTGGTTTTTTATTGCTA
Source organism: Xylaria cubensis (assembly GCA_022385715.1). Lineage (NCBI taxonomy): Eukaryota > Fungi > Ascomycota > Sordariomycetes > Xylariales > Xylariaceae > Xylaria > Xylaria cubensis. Next base: position 164,818 of record MU279060.1, on the reverse strand, counting down.
GCTTATTTATCCTATGACTGACTATTCCGTGATTTATGTTGAGTGCTATAACAACTTTGGAAGTCGGTAATACGTTTAAGTAGCCTTTAAGCAAACGATAGGAAAGTCGTAAACGAATTAAATCCTGTTAGGTCGGGCAACAATCCTTAACTTAAAAGTATACTTCTATATATATCCGGTACTTATACTTCGGAATACTATGTCCTAGTGCAGCTAAGACTTAAGCGTATATAACTTATAAATGCTATAGTATGCACAACTTATAAAGCCATTATAAGTACATAGCATAGTATGCATAACCTTAGAACTTATAAAGTTATATATAGCATAAAACGTATTCTGTTTTATAAAACATAAAAACCTAATAAACAGCTTATAAAAATTCAACTTGCTAATTAACCCATATAAAGGTTTTATTATTAATATAAACAATATAAAGCTTTTTAAGCTAAATAGCATTAATGCTAACAATAATAAGATTATTATAATTATAACGTACTTTATAAAAGTTTAACAATATATTTTTTTTATTAAAAACAGTAATAAATATAAAAACAATAAAAATATATTAAATGTTATTAAGCTTATAAATAAAAACTTAATTAATAAGGCCGAGCAGATTATTATTATAAAACTTCTTATAATATTATATATAATAACTATGTATAAAAACAAAACGGCATAAATCTTTAAAAACGGTATTATTAATTAATAAAATAATATTATAAAATATTAATTAATATAATTATTATATAACTAAGTTATTATAAAAATAAAAAAGATAGTTTTAACATAATTTTTATATAAATATTATTATATAAATTTAAATTAAATCATTTTTTTTATTTTTAAACCGCTATTGTTTAATAACGTAGTAATATGCGCGGCTTAAACTTAAACAAATAATTATTATTAATAGTTTAAATTAATTGCTTAATTTTAAAAATATAATTTTTAATACGTATTAAAATATTAATACTAATTTTTTTAACTTATTTTAGCTTATAACATTATTATAGCTTTTTATTAAACTTTATTATTATTTAAAACAATAATTAATAGCTTTAGCTAATTATAGCTTTTTATTATATTATATAATAACCTAAGCTTTTATTTTTTTAAATTATAAGAAATCTAATAATATTATTATAATTTATTATAAGTAAAAAACATTATTATAATTATATAAAAGTAGCGTTTAAATAGCATTAAAACCTTAATTTTAAGTTATATTACTATTACTAATAAGCTTTTTGTTATAAACTTATCGTTTTCTTATTATAAAGCATAATATACTAAGGTTTAAACCTTATAAATTCATGCTTCGAAATAAAAAAAAAAAAACCGCAAAAAAAATAATGCAAAAAAAAATAATAAAAAAAAAATAAGCAAAATAACATTATATTTATTAATAAAGCTAAACTTATTAATACATTAAAAACAACTTTAAAACATATAGATTTTTAGCTACTAATAATTTTTTATATAAATATTATAAAGCTTAGCTTTAAAAGCGTTTAATATTTTAATATATTAAGTTAAAAAAAGCTAGCTATTATTAATAACATAATTAACAGTTTTAATACTAATTTAACTAATAATTATAACTTAGCAATGTTTAAAGTTTGCTTTATTAATAATATTAAGCTTATAGTTTTATTTATTATTTAAAAACAATTTTTTTTGCTTAACTTAAAGCAATATTAAATTAAACAATATAAAATAAGCTTTATAAATAATATTTATTTTATTAATTAATTCTAAATTTATATACTAATACATATTTTATAAAAAAAAACGAATAGTTAATTATATATTAACTTTTATTAAAAAAAGCTTTTTAATATTTAAATAGTTTATTTTATATACTTTTTTTTTTATTTATTTATAATTATAATTAATAAGTTATTTATGTTTTAGTTTTTTTTTTTTATTTATGAACTTATACTTATTTTTATTAAAAAAAACGTTAACATTAACTAAAAGCGTATATTTTTTTATTATAAAAAAATAATAAATATTTATATAAACGTTAGATTAAATTATTAATAAAATATATTTAATAGTTTACTTAAGTTTTATAACTTTTAAATTTTAGTTTTTTATAAAAATTATAAATATATTAAGCTATTTAAACGTTTTTATACTTAAAAGCAAAAGTAAAAAAAATATATTTCTTTATTTAAATATAATAATAAATTTAATACAACTTTAAATAATAAATAAACTTTAAGTTTTAATATAATTATATATATAAAAATTATTAATAATAAATTAAAACGTAAAAAGATATAGCTATTAATATATTTTTTTTATGTTTTAAACATATATATTAATTTAAGCTTTATTTTTTGCTAAAATTTTAAAGCTTATTAAAACATTATTAAATTTTATTAACTTTATATATATAATAATAATATAATTAACGATAGCTTGCTTTAAAAAATTTAAGCATTTATAACCTTTAATAAAAAACTAGCAATAAATAAACTTAAGCTTTAGCTATAAATAAAACATACTAAAAATAATAATAAATTAATAAATATAAACTAATAATAAATAGCTTTTAAAATAATAAAACAAAAATTAAAGCCGTTTTTAATTAAAGAGGAAAAGCTAAAAACAAAGTTATTAAATATAAGTTAACTTGCCTTAATTTATTAAAATATTATTAATAAACAATATATATATAAGCTTAAATATATTTTAATACTTAAAATATATTAAATTAAAAAAGCATAATAAAATAAAATTAAAAGCAAAGCTAATAAAATAAAAAGCTAGCTTTTTATTATTAAAGCTTTATTAAAATATATAAGCTTTTGTTTTAGTTTTATTAAGTTTGCTTTTTAATTTTTAGCGCATTTTTATGTTTTAATAATAATAACAGCTATAAATAATAATATTAAAATTTAATATATTATTAAAATTACTTAATTTTATAGCTTTTTAACTAATATAATAAAATTAGTAAAATTTATATATTTTAAGTCTTTAAAATTTAGCATTTTTATTTTGCTATAACATATTTTTAATATAACAAAACGTAAAAATAACTATAATAACTTAAATATTACTATTTATATTATTAAAAAACTAAAAAGCTTTAATAATATTATTAAAGTTTAAACTATAAAAACTTAAAGTAATAAAAAAAATGTTTATAAAACAATTACGCTGCTTTTTAATTAAAGCAATAAAAATTATATATATATTAATTAAAAAACAATATAAATTATAATAAATATTAAAGCTATTAATAAAAACTAAAATTAAGTACAATTTAATAAAAATTAAAAGGTTGTTTTATTTTTTAAAAACTTTATAACTATAAGTATTAAGTTTTAATTTGCTATAAATTAAATAAATATAACATATTAAAATAAGCTAATTTTAAGCAATAGCTCGATAAATAAAATAAACATGCTTTTTTAATTTAAAAGTATATTTATACTTAGTTATATTTTTTTTTGCTTTATTAATAACGGTAAAGTTTAAGTTATTTATAGTTTTATTTTAATAATAGTTAATTATAATGCTAATATTTTTAATGTTTTAAACAACATTTTTTTAAAAAATATAAAAAACGTTTAAATTAAAAAAAAGTTTTTTTTTTTTTTATAATATTATAATAATTTAACTAATAAAAAAGTAAAAAAAAATAAAAATAACTAAATGTTTATTAATATAAATAAATAATTCTTAAATTTATAAATAGTTTTTTTATTTTTTTTTATATAATAAATTATACAATAATTTTGTTTAATATTATATATATGTTTAATATATACTATATTAAAATTACTAGCGTTAACGTTTTAATAGCTATAAATTAATTTAATATAAACATAAAGCATAATATTTAATAAAAAAATAATATTTAAATATTATTTAGTTTTATTAAAAATATAAATAAAACGTTCTAAAATTATTTAAATTAATAAAGCTTAATTATAAAAATAAAAAAGCTTGCATAAATTATTTATAAAATAAACTAAACTAACATATATAATATAAACAACTTTAAATTATATAAAAGCCGTAAAAAAGCTAATAAAGTTAATAGCATAAAACTTTAATATAATAGTTTTATTAAAAATATTATGCTTTTTTAACTTGCGCATTATTTTTTTAATTAAAAGCTTTTTAACGTTAAAAAAAATTATAGCTATTTTTATATTTATTAAAAAAAATTGCTTAAATATATAATCTTTAAGCATTATTAATTAGTTAAACAGCGCTATAATATTTTTAACGATAGCTTTTTTATTATTATACTTTTAAATTAAAATTATAATTTTTTAAAATATAGCATACTTAATTCGATTTATATTAAAAATATAAGCATAAAAACTAAATGCTAATTAAAAATTAAAAACTTTTAAAAAAATGTTTTAAAAATATAATATAAACATAAAAATATTTTTAACTTACTTACGTTATAACTAAATTAATAAAGCTTAAAAAATAAAGCGTTAAATAAAAATTATAAAAAAACACTTAAGCTTAATAAAGCTTTTATTAAATATTATAAATTAAAAATATAGCTAAAAATCCTTTTTAATAAGCTTATTATAATTTTATATAATTATAAGCTTTTGCTTATTAAAACTAACAAATAAAAAGTTAAGCTTATTAATATAAAATAACTTTTGCTTAATAATATTAATATTAAAAATACTTAAAGCAATTAATATAAGTTTAAAAAATTAAAACATTATATAAATATAAAGTAAAAGCATACTTTTATTAAGCTAGCTATTATTATTGCTAGCATATTTAATAACTAAAATATTATTATTATTAATTATTATAATATTATTATTATTATTATTATTATTATTATTATTAATGCTAGTAATAAAGCCTTTAATATTAACGTTATTTTTATTTTTATATTTAAAATAAGGGTTAAGCTTATTAAAAAGGCAACTTTTATAAAAAGCTTTATTATAATAGCAAATCCATTTTTAATAACGTATACATTATAAAATATTAATGCTTTTAAGTTTGCTATAAAGTATTATATACTTTTTTTAAAGCATAGTAAATAATTATAATAATTAAAAATTATTTTTAAAAAGCTTTTTTTTAATAATATAAATAAAATCTTAATAATATAAATAAAGTTTGTAATAATATAAATAAAGGATTTTTTAATATATAAAATAAAAAAATAAAAGGAATTTTTTCGTAAAAAAATTATAAAAAGAATTAAGTAATATGCTTAAAAGTTTTAATAAATAACTAAGTAATTAATTATTATTATATTATTAAAACAGTTATATAAAGTTAATTAATAAGGTTATAAATATAATTAAAATTTAAACCTAATTAATTATAACGTTAAAATTAAAATTAAGCCGCTTTATTAAGCAATTTTAATATTACTGCTATATTATTTAATAATAAGCCCTTTATTATTATTAAAACTTATAAAAATCTATTTTAAAAACAATAAAATAAGCATAAAAAATAATTTTAATTCTTATAATTAATTTTTTAATTTATAATTCTATAAAAAAACGTAGCATATATAAATAAAACATACATTTATAAACTTATACGATTTTGCTTATAACTTATATTTTTTACCTTATATCTTTTATTTTTACGCTTTTTTTAAAACATTTTTCTAAATTTTTTTTAAATAGTATTACTAGAATTTTAATGCTTTATTTTTTTTTTTATTTTAATTAATTTATTTAATTTTTTTATTGTTTTATTATACTAATAACATTATTTTAATTATTTATTTTATATCCCTATTTTCATATTAATATTATTTTAATATTTAAAGCAAAGTTATAATAATAATAAAAGCTAACTTAATAATAATAATAAAGCTTAAAGTATTTTTTATTTAAGCTATAGTTTTATAACTTAGTTTAATACTTTTTGTTTTAATAAAAATATTTTAATATTACTTTAATAAACATTAATACTTATTTTATCTTTTTAATTATAAATTTTTACTTTAATAAGTCCTTTTTTTAAAAGCTAAAATTTAAGTAGTATTACTTTTTTTAAGATTTTTTGCTTAAAACGTACTATAACACATATATTAATGCTTAAACTTAAGCCTTCGTTAATAGTTTTAAAACATTAATCCTTACTTAGTATTAAAATACTTATAAGTTAATAGTACTAAATGTTTCGATATAAATTTACTAATATTAAAATTAATAAAGAAATATTAATCTATAATTATTTAAAGCTTAAAAACGGGCTATTTAAATATAAAAATAAACGTGTTAATTTATACTTAATTATTATATAAATAGCTTATTAATTTTATTAACTTTTTTTTATGTTTTTTTTTATAGTTATTTGCAAATATTATTAGTAAGTTTTTTAAAACGCCCTTTTATTATAAGACCTTTGTTTTTTTAAGTTTAGTTTTATTTTTATTTTAGTTTTTTATTTTATTAATTATTATTTAAACATTTATATATATTTCTTAAAAGCATAAACATAAAAAGCTTAAAAACAACCTTTATTTAAGCTTTAATATAAATATTTTATTTTATTACTAAATAATATATAAAAATATTTAGTTAATTAAAAAAAGATACTTTTAGCTGTTTTTTAAAGCTTTTTATACGGCTATATATATATAAAAAAACATGCTTATTATTAAAATAATGTTTAATTTAAAAAAGCTTATATTAAAAGTTTAATAAAAGCAAAAACTTAATAATATAGCTAATAAACTTAATTTATAAAATACTATATTTAAATTAATTATAATAAAACATTTAAATAATATTATAAAAACTTAATTAATAATTAAGCTAAATATAAAATGTTGCTAGAACTAGTTCGTATATTATAGCAAATTTTTTATTTTTAACGCTATATATAAAATTTTTAATAAATATAACTTTGCTTTAAATAACATTAATATTTTATAGCAATTATGCTTTAATTAACATAACAATTAATAGTTTAAATTTTTTTTTATTTAAAGCTTTAAGCTATAATATTAAAAATATAACAAATTAAACTTAAACATTTTTTAATTTATTATTATTATTATAAATATAGCTAATAAAAACAAAAAGTAATATATATAATAAAAATATTAAGCTATTATAAAGCTATAGCTTATTAAACTAACTTTTAATACTATTTAAAAACTATTTTTTAATTTTTTAAATTAAAAAATAACTTTTATAAATTTATAAAGTTTAGCTTCTTTTTTTATTCGTTTAATTTTTTTTACTTTAATATTAATAATGTTTTAATATATTAAAAATAAATAATTAATTATTATTATTTAATATTATATTTATATTAATGTTTTAATAGCTAGTTTAATAAATAAAAACTTTAAGCAAAATATTATTAAAACGTATTAAAGTTTTATTTTTAAGCAACGCTTTATTAATATTAATAAAAACATTTTTAATTAAATTAAAATAGCTTTTAAATATTATAAAACTAATAAAACTAATGTTACTTTTAATAAATATGTTTAATATAACAAAAATGTTTTTTTATTACTGTTAATTTATAAGCTTAGTTTATAATATTTATTATTAGATTTTATTATTAAAAATTTTTTAGCTTTATTATTTGCTAATTAAAATAATTATTATATACTTTTTTATAAAAAAAGTAATAACTATAATAAAACTTTAACTATTTATTATAGCTATAAAAACTAATATTAAAATAATACTTTTAGCTTAAATAATAATAATATAGCTATTAATATAATTCGTTATTATTATTTTAATGTTAATAATACTTATAATATTTCCTTTAAAACATTATAATATTATAATGCTAAAAATAGTTTTACTAACTTTAATTTAGTTATTAATACTTTATAGCTTAAAAACATATCTTTTAGTTTTAATAATAATTTTGTTAATAATATTAAAACTTTTATTAAAACTTTTAATATAAAAACTTTTAATATTAATATTAAAACCTTTTTTATTAAAACTTTTAATTCTAGCAATAATTTTTTTATTAAAAATATAATTCGCTATTATTATTATTATCGTTAATATTTTTTAAAAAATATATAAGACGTTTTTATTACAAGTTTTATATTAAAGTACTTATTATTTAATAATTAAATTTTAATTAATAATTTAATTAAACATATGTTTAGTTTAAATTTAAAGCTATATAAATAGTTTTTAATAAAGAAATAAAACATTTATAAAAGCTTTTAATAGCTAAAGGCATATATATATATATATATAATTCGTTAAAGATTGTTATTATTAAAGCTTAGTAATAGCTTAAGTTTTAAAATAAGTTTTAGCCGGTTTTTTTATACTATAATATAAATGTAAAGATAATTAGTTAATTACTTTTTGTAAACCGTTTTTATAAGTTATAAAATGCTAACATTATAAGCAGTTATAATGGTTAATTTATTAAATCTAAAGGAAATATACATTTATACCAAATTTATATGGGACAGTACCTCTAGTTAGCAATCCTTGCAGATTGTGCAAGCCTTGCAGAATCTACAATCCTTGCAGACCTTGTACAGACCTTGTAGCCCTTGTACAAGCCTTATTAACCCCCTAGCACCCCCGCTAAGGTACCAGGTAGGTACTTGAAGCTTGAAACTTACTCTAAATGTACGTGATGAGCGGCTGATTGTATCTACCTCTGAATCCTACCGAAATTTGAATGCTCTCTGAATAGAGACAGAAGTATCTTGGTCTTCCAAGGTTGTCTTCAAAGTTGATAGCCAAGTGCTTGTCCCAGCGAAGATGACAGTTCAGGCGTCTTGCTGTGATTGGTGGCATTGCGCAGCTTTCACACCTAAGTACTTTTCAACAAACCTTCCTAAAAGTGCTTGCATTTTGCGATTACCAAAACGGAAATACCTACCTATGTAAATACCAAGCATTCCGACAACACTAAAGATACTTTCCCATGTTAATGGACGAACTGCTACCAGAATGTATCTCACCACAGTTGTGGGGGAGCAGCCTGTCGAGCTGTGACGACATACTTGAACTAATGGGGTTAAGATCCGGGTACCTGCGAAGCGGTAAACTGCTTCGAGATGGGCATCATACGTCATTGTCGCGGTTAATTGTCGTAATAGATGCGACGTGATCACCTTCAAATACAGCAAAGACCTCGATATTTACTCGTCGTTCGAAATGATCACTTTACAAATTCATCATACCTATCACCATACCAAACGAATCTCATACAACATCTTCCAAAACCTAAGCGAAACCTTGCATCCATCCACTTGAAACGAACGACCTACCCACCTACATCAAACAAAATGTCGAGCAAGATCATAGAAGACGTCAAGACAGGCATGAAGGGCATCCGCGGTGCCGGCGATTCCCTGCGCGGAAACATGATGCAGGCCGCCGACCAAGCCTTCGACAACAACCAGAACCACCCACAGACGCAGGCGTCAGAGCTCAAGAACCAGGCCCTCGCCCAGAAGGGAAAGCAGGACATGCAGGCCGTCGACGACAGGCTCGCCGCCCGCGAACAAGAGCACGAGGCGCGCAAACTAAATAACCAGGGTCTTGCTAGCAATGGTGCTGGCGCTGCGAAAGGTACTGGTCACCATCCCGTGCCCATGCAATGAGCTGGATATGAGGAGGGAACTGTTATCGCGACTAGCTACGATCGCGATATCTACGTTTGGGACGCTGTAACGATTTTGAACGCCTGTTATGCGAAGCATCGATTATACATTGTATCAATACACAGCAAACTTTCTTCATACATGATGCATGGATAGACCTATGTTTTAATGCCAAGCCTTTGTATCAGTGGTAACACAGCAGGAGCTCGAGGATGGTTGATATATCGCAAACTCCACCAGAAGCCAGTGCAAAAATTTCATACCTTAAAAAGCTCAATACTTTGTTTTCGGGGCAGAAACTGCGCAGAATAACAAATTAAAAACTCAAAAAATACGTATTAGAATTAAAACCCTAGGAGTTATGTACCTGTATATTTTTTAACTATGAACAGCATTGTTGGTCGTGTTATCAGGAATTGGAGTAGGAGGACATATACTGTGTGTGTGAAACTTCCATTTGCACGTTGTGGCCATTTTTTCACTGCATTTTTAGCCCCAGCCGGCTGGTTATCGAAGTTGGAACGATAGAATTGAACCTTTTCCCTATCATCTAAGGGAGATAGCAAGTAGGTTAGGGTGTATGCATATTCTCCAACAACAGCAATAACAGTGTCGGTTATTTCAGTGAGGAGCGATTGAACGGGCACACGGAAGCAATACTTTTTTGTGATGTGATTTCTAGAGTGTGGAACTTTGGTGCATATCCGGCCTACGTATAAATATCTGGGACGAGATTCGTGCCTCTTCGAGGGAAAGCCACACTTTCGATGCTGGAAGGGCTACGGTTTTCGGGGGACGGTCATTGTATCATTGCGCTCTCGTCAATAGCTTCATACACAGCGGCGAGCATGTATATATGGAGTTGTAGTGGCTTTTGGTCCCCTTGATAGGATCTCATCTATGGTCGCAATAAATCATACGATAGTTATAACACTCACCGAAAATTCGTCGCAGAAGCGAGGGTTCTCAGATGAATCTTCATGAATAACGCAGCGCTGCTTAATAATCCCAATTCGTTCGTACCTTGTCATATCGGTCGGGCATTTACCCAAGACAAGATAGGTTCGGGATATATGCTTCTCCTTGGTGTTAGGATTCTCAAATTCGACGAAATAGCCCAAATGAAGTAACGAGACTGGCGTTCCTGATTGGGCACGCGTTTTGGAAGTGTGCGACCGTCGGACAGATTTCTCGATTATCCCGTCTTGATTTACTCCCTCGAAAGTCTCGAGAGCCACATCGGCCGGTACTTCGAGCTCTTGGCTGCCACAAGAGACGAAGTACCTTTCCGAAGAGATAACAGGGTCTTGTGTGTTCAGACACCGAAGCCAGAGCACGCTATTGAGAAGAGGCGCGGAAATGGTCAAGTATGCCGACTTGACATGACCTAAGGGGTTGAGGCCGGCGGGCAGCGACTCAGCTGCGAGTATACGACATTGTTCGTCCTTGATCCATTGGCCGGTCGCCTGATAGCTCACATCCCTATTGACTGAGACCCACGAAAATGTTGGTCCAAAGTAATCCGGAGGGGTTGCTACGCTCGACCGCGCTCCTACGGCCTCTGTGACTCCCCACGTGAGATCATGGGCGAGATTATCTTTCCAAAGCCCGGCGATATACTCTGAGCCTGTAAGATCTTGGACAACTTTTGCGACACCAGCTATAGCAGGAAGCCTATCTGAAGAGTACTTCAACGCGCGTGGGGTATATCCTCCGATTGTTATGTGCCACTCTCTGTACATTTCTTCCGCGGTCGTGATAGAGTAAGTGGAGTTGAAAGAGAACTTTTTCACCTCGTATGGCAGCTCGTTGATGATGTGACATTCGCATGAAGATTCGGAGAGGCAAGACCACCATAGCTCCTGTCGCCTGTAACTGATTGTCCTCGTCGAGAGCTTTTGTTCTTGTAATGTCCAACCACGCAGGGACAACGGGAGAGCGTCGTCGTCGGCGTCTTCTGTATGTGAATCGAAATCGGGAACGACTCTAGCGGCGAGGATTGTTTGATTTCCATTTTCGTCGTGCCATGTCTGCTGATAGGGAGACTTAGCTTGGCTTGCGTTGTATTCTTGGTTAAGAAACCCATCGCTCGCGGCGGCGGCAGTAGCCGCTGCTAGAGTCAGGAGCGAAGAGCGGTAGACAGAGGCCATATTAGCTGACTCGATCTCCCAGTCGAGTTTGGAATCCTGGATAATGCACAAGGCGTCGACCCAGAGGTATCTCTGTCTCAATTTCCGCGTAACTATAATTGCATCTTGTATCGTTCTCGGGAGGGTCGATATGAGTATTCCCGTCTTCATTTCTTCGTAGTTGCTGTCCATTGTTCTCACGACATTTCCGTCGCCCCAGCAGTAACTGAGAGCAATGTATTCATGGCGAGATTTGGGCAGTGTTTCCACGAGCCGTACGTAACCATCATGAGATAAGCCAATGTCGATCAAACGAGAAGGGGGGCGACCCTCAGGTTGTACACAGTTGGGGTGGAGGTCGAGACATCTGTCAAGACACGATCGAACGAATCGAAATGCTTGGTCTGAGTGTGCATGTTCACTCAGTACTGAACCTTTCATAATCCCCTCCCAGGCGTCTGGCTGTCCTTTTTACGCATGTTCGTAAGATAACGGCAATCAAGAACTTACACGATGAGAAGGTAAGGCTCACCCTCTGGCGTGTATACTTGGATTGTATGAAATTGATCAGGAAAATGGAGAAGGGTGCCTCCCAATTTGTATGTACGGATCAAGAAGGTCTCATCTTCTTCCAATTGCAATTCATAATGCGTCATCACCTGCAAGACAAACTTGCATGTAGCGCATCCTTGACCGCTAGATATCTCAATGTCGGATAGACTCACAAGATTTGATTGGAACCAAGTTGGTAGATAGGTGAGACTTTTGAGCTGTCGTTGGGGACGAAGCGGTTGGAAGCGAAGGCTGGAACAGACGTCGCATGCCTCGGACATTTCTACCGTCTACGCTGATGACCGGCGGAGATGTGAGTCGATGTGCCCCAGATTCCGAGATATTTAGTCTCGAAAGGAAAAGGAACATACATCAAGTTGTATTACGCAGTAAGCTAAGCTCACAGCCACATTCAGGCGCCAAGCCAAGCACTAAAGTGGCTAGGTCCCTTGCAAAGGAAATCAGGAGTCATAACTACTACTACCTATTTAACTTCCAATATAACCATCACCCTTATCCAGTGAAGGGCTATATCGTCAGACCTCTTCGTACTGCGCTTGTCCCAGCCAAGCACGGCTAAAGGCGGTTGGGGAAAGGACCGCCACGCGGCACGACAGGCCCACAGAGACAGTCGTACCGAATGATTGATACGGCCGCTCTTGTGGCTTTTTGTTTAGAAAGCTGTCTTTCCAGTTGTCATCTTTCGTTTTATGAATTAGCCTACTATGTAGTGCTAATAGGCAAGTGAGCTGAGACGTTGTGCTCCATCTCTAGTGATAGAATAGGGGTTCTTTGTAACAGCTTAGATCTGATAGGCTAATGTACAGTAGATCCCGCAATCTGGTTCTAGTGTGCGATCAAAAGTAACTCTACTTGGCATCCCGGTCATACAGCTCTGTCTTGGCTAAGTAGTACGTACGCCTCAAGATTTCACAGCTCTCCTCAATTAAACCAACTGTGAATAAGATGAAATCGGCGGTCAAAGGGTCGTGTCAGCTTAATGAAATGCTGACAGTAGGCTGCCCGGTGCTCAGCAGAATGCGAGCTCGTGGCAGCTCCTTTTAAAAGGAAAATGAACTCACCTGGCTGTCTCGTCCCTGGTCCCACTTCACTGATGGTGTTTGGATGTTGTCTACACAATGGCTGCTAACCAGGAGACGCAACAGCTTGAACTAGATTCTAAAAACGAGCGACAGCTTACGACTAACCGCAGGTTACATACAGGACAGAAAGGGCATCGATGGCGACATGTCGCTAGTGTCATATCACTGGTGCTATTTGCAACAGGACTAGTCCTCTACCAGCTGAACGGATGGAAGAAGGCTACAGCCCGTTCTAGCGTGCACCACCTAAGCCAGAGTCCCCACGAGAATCAAGAGGTTCGAGAGTGGAAATGGAGTATGATCGAGCCGAGCCGAAATCTGTTATGGCACTCCTGCTACGATGGAGCCTACGACTGCGCTAGACTTAACCTACCCATGGATTGGCTGAAGCCTTCTGACGACGAGCGGGTTATAATAGCTATCATCCGACTTCGCGCCACCGAAACAGATGACTATCGTGGACCTGTCATCTTCAACCCCGGAGGACCAGGAGAAAGCGGTGTATTCGCCCTGAAAGACCACGGCGCCAGCCTACAGACCATAATTGGTCGAAACTATGATGTGATCTCGTTTGATCCGCGGGGTATAGGAGCTTCGTTGCCCAGAATTGAATGCTGGGACAGCCCAGAACAGAGACAGTTATGGGACTTACAGGATGTTGGAGTGATAGACGCACATCCCGGTATTATCTACGATGTATATGCTCGAGCGAAAGCTTTCTCCCAGACGTGCGAGATGCATATGATGAGAAGATCGAACATACTACGCCATGTTGGCACTGCATCGCATGCCAGAGACATGCTCGAAATTCTCCATAAGCTAGGACAAGATAAGCTTAAGTATTGGGGCTTTAGTTACGGCACTATTCTCGGTGGTGTTTTTGCATCTATGTATCCCGACAAGGTAGAGCGACTTGTTAGTGATGGTGAGTTTTGAATGCTTAGATGTCGGGAGATGTATTAAATGGTAGCTGATCAATGTCTAATGCACTACAATTCACAGGCAACGTTGACCTTCGAGAATGGCATTACCAAACCTATATCAACTTCCCGCGAGACATGGATAAAGTAATGAGCGCATTTTACGACTTCTGCCATCAAGCTAGCCGAAAAGCTTGCGACTTTTACGCCGAGACTCCCGATCTAATCCAACAAAGGCTCGAAAACCTCTTGAAAAAAATCCGCAAGCATCCCGTTCTCGTCACAACGGGCGAACCTATTTCATCTGACGGACCAAACATACCGCAGCTCATTACCTGGTCACACGTCCGCCGGCTCACCTCTGCGGCGCTATACCGGCCTATACTCTTATTTAAGAGATATGCGACAGTGCTGGCTGCGTTGGAATCAGGGGATGGACGTCCGTTCTATCACTTGAATAATGATTTATGTAGGTCTTTTCAAGCACTACTATACCAACCAACTCCCTCCTCATTCCGTCCTTTGGCTGCACATGTGATCTTCGAAGATCCTTCAACCCCTTTCTTTTTCACTGACAATGATCTGGAATGACACTCACTTTTGAAGACCAGTCAGGAGATCCAACCCCGTCTATTTGCTTGGCTGAGGCCATCCCGCCGGAAGTGTCTCGCCTTGAGACAGGGAATAGTGAGGCGTTCCCTGCAATCATGTGTTCCGATCTGCCGCCGATGAACTACACAGTCGAGGAGTTCATCGATTTCGCGCAACAGCTCAGCGAAATCAGCAAATCAGCAGGAGACGTCAACGCGCTCTTCCGACTTGCATGTATAGGCCGTACTATCCGTCCTAAATGGCGTTTTGATGGTATGATGGCCTTCGATGATTAATGTGACCTCGGTGATTGAACACTGACATTTGCGAAGGACCTTTTGAAGGGAACACAAGCTTTCCCATTTTGTATGTTGCCGGTTTTCAAACTCAATTATTCCCCTTAGAACATTACGATTAACGAAACAGATATGTGAATAATATCGCCGACAACGTTGCGCCGCTCATAAGCGCCACCAACAATTCTCAAGGATTTCCCGGATCGGTCATTCTCGTTCAGAACTCTTATGGGGTATGCCAGAGCACCAACAGCGGAATGAGTATCTGCTAACTATTGAGGCATAGCATACGAGCTTGTCAGCGCCTTCGACTTGTACGGCAAACTATATTCGTAATTACTTCCAGCACGGACAACTCCCTCAACCAGGAAAGACCTGCGACCCTGATTACTACCCTTTCCAGGATATTAGCCCAAAGCGCAAAAACGAACTGGCTACAGCGCTTAATGAATTAACCAAAGCTAACTGGGGCTTCACGCCGAAGCTGAACTTTTGACTTGTTCTTGGCAATCAAGATGTCGATACTATTAGAACGCCCCAATACCCCCTTTGTTCAACTAGAAAGAAAGCCAGTTCTTTGCATTTTCATACTGTCGTTCGTACGACTAGATACGTCCACTCCCAATGCCTAGTTGCCGCTCTCAGCCCTAATGAATATGCACAAATCGTTGGTTGTCTATTCTACTATCCACCGCTTCGCCTCCCATAATCCCGGGGATAAACACTTCGCCTCTAAACGTGTAATGATATGAAGCGGCCCGATCCTTTACATTGACGTCGTCGGGTTGTAACGGACCCAGCAAAAATGGCCATCTCCCCCCAGACAGGATCCAAACCTCATCTCCGATGGATGTTCCAGACGGACCCAAACCCACTGCACCATTCTCCGTAATGAATAGTCGTTGGTACCTAAGCATCTCCACCCGCCAAAATTCATTACCCGGTAAGCCCTCCCACTCATCTTCCGAGTCCGCGTAGTTCCCGTCTATGATGTTGACCAGCGCTTCTTGCCAGTAAACTTCTGATATGACACGATATCGAGGCTCTTCCGCTAGTGCTTTTGCTATGACCTCGGCCACCATTTCGTGAACCCGGTTGTGCTCTTCACCCCTGGCAATGAGATCACTGCAGACCAACACCTTGTCGAAGAACACGCCGTTAACGTTCAACACGTCCTCACCATGTTCGGGCGAGGTCATCTCGTCAAGATTCAGCATCGGCAGTCCCCTGTCTGCCGTATAATATAGCCAGAAATGGTCATTTTCCCAGAAGGCCGCGGATGCGAACTCCGGTGGTGGAAGCGACCAGTCGACCACCCAGCTTGGCAGGTTGGGGACGGTCTTGCGCTCGCCTCGAAGTCCAATCAAGGGTCTAAGCCCCGTATCGTAGCGAAACAAGTCGAGCATGACCCTACGGTATAAAACCGCAGTGGGGATGGTATAATCGCTTGAGGGCACAGTGGGTAGAGGATACGTGCCCTCTGCGACTAGGTTGAGAATCACATACACTTTGTCACGAGGATCCGTCGAGTCGCGATATCGAAAGCGCCACAACATATCCAGCGGTGTTTGTGGCTGTACGATCCATTCAGACGCCCACTTAAGACCTAAGATCTGTGCAGTGAACCAGGCAAAATTACTGCCCTCGAAGAGGTCTGGGATGGCCAGTTGTTCATCTGGCGGCCAGTCCCCTGACATCAATCTTTCGGCTGCCCGCATCATAAAGCTCCAAGGTATGGAAACGGGACCCCAAAGAACAATCGCATTTTTCGGTGACGTCGCTTCCTGAACAGTCCATATCCGACTCCACCACCGTGTGTGCATTAACTCTTTAAGGGCTTTTCCCGCCTTCATTTTCTGATCTCTATTGGTGAGATGGGGAGAGAGGTAGTTATCGGACTCTTCACCAGCCAGGACCCGGACTGCGTCCAGGGCCCCCTTTGCCGCCTCCAAAGCTTCCGCTTCGGTACCGCCAATAGTAGCAGCGTCAATCCTTCCCATCCACATATTACATTGCATGCAGTTAGCATAGATTCTGTGCATCATATTGACCTGCGCCGTCTTCTCTTCACCATCCTGTTGATTGATACATAATGCATCTACCCAGAGATGGCGGGGTTCGGTCTCGTGCCGTATGCGTGTTAGGGCATCGAAAAGATTATCCGTCAAGTCAGCTTGCGTCCCTTCAACTACGATGGTCTTGTTTCCTTCCATCGCACCCCAGACGTACGATAGGGTCTGGTACGGAACATGCTCGTCGACACTGGCAATCTGATACGAACACCGAATAGGCTCGCCAACCCGACCCGGCGCAAGTTGGAGAAGCCGAATCTGGCCTCGACTGCTATCTATAGGGAGGAACGCGAAATCTGAAACAATGAATAAGCCATATCCTGGTATCTGTGCGGTTGAGAATACGTACGAGGTGCTAGAACCACCGGCGATCGCGGATCGGTATCCATCGTGTCGTGATGTTACGAGTTATACACAATTGCTCGCTATTCACCTCAAAGCCGTCTCGGTGACAGCACGCTTCTTGTAGCTTATTATACTGAAGCAATGAAGAGCTGAACTGCACCTCACTTGGATCAACAACCTTGCACGGCGCTAAGGGTAAAGGATCATGGTGACTGTAAATCTATAAGTAGATTTTAAAGGTGGAAAGGAATCTGGTATTATAGGCAGTAGAAGCTATAGACTACTATCGTATTTTTAGTATACTCACTAGTTAGGCATAGAGTAGTCACTCGTGACATCGCCCCCTCGCCGACCAAGTGCAAGACACCACAGATCGCCAGCATGGTATCACGGTCGCCAGATACTAAGCAGCTACATCATTCATATGAACATCTTCGCCCCTGACACTCCAAGCGAAGTGAGCACTTGCCCTGTCCTGGTTGTTATCTCATGACATTTGGACGCATTCGTTCAACAAAACGCCAAGATACCTGCTATCCCCCACTTGACTAAGCACGTTGGGGGCGAAAACTCTCACTATTCCTAATCAGTTCACACCAATGTTGGATCCGAACTCGAGCTTATAAATCCACAGACTTCCTGTTGCATTCCATAATGAAGCGAGCATAATTGACTCCAACCTTTCCAGGGTTTCCTCTTCCTGGTGTGCTCGTCTGCAGCTACCCTACACGAAATTCTTATAATATGTCATTACAGCATCTTAGGGCTTCTACACAGAGGTCAGGGAAGGGGAAGACCCCGGCTGCTAGGGCGCCGGATTCTTTGCTGGAGAGTAAGTAGAACAGTTTCAACTAAGGGTCCTCATTCGAAAGGTAGCATCCGCAGGATTGGAATTCCTGCGGGTGGAAGCGGCAATGGCAAAACGGACGCCGACCGATCAAGACCGGCTTATGCATTAAGTATTAATGGTAGCATAGAGCCAAACACCCCTCGCCAGGGTCCTGTATTACTATCGCCTGTTGTGTATACCTAGCTTCAGGGTTTAAATCAAAAGTTGTATATTGCTTTTAATGTTAATCATAACAATACCACATTATGTAGTCAAGGAATATGTTTTTATGTTGTCTGATAGTTTTACAAATCCGAATTTTAACAAATTAGAAGGTTTCTAAAATAAGCAGTTCTGATTTCCTGTTGGGTCTTAGAACAGTTCTTGTTTAAAAGTGCGACAAGGAATCTTCGTTATAAAGGGAAAACGTACAACAAGGAATCCTCAATCGCAATCTATCTGACACCGACACCGTTAAGCCTCCTCATTGGACCAGACCAGCACTTGAAAATTGCGCGAAGTCGAGAGAGGGGCTCAGAAGTCCGCCCACTCGCAAAATCTACTCAATGGAATTTCCTCAAGTGCACTGTCCAGATACCGCTACTGACTCCTTTCATGAATATAAACCAAGATCGATCTCGGGCTGGCTCAGGAGTCGACCCTTTGGGACGATGGCCCAGACGCCTCCTGCACGTCCCTTCTATGACATCGTACGAGTGGTCCCCAGGAAATAAATATGGCAAGCACTACACCCCAGAGTATAACGCAATTACCTACACGTGGGGAAGATGGCGGCTGCAGTCAAATGAGCGTCCTGATGTGAGATCGATCGGTGTAAGCGGCGTTCCATGGGACATTCCTCGCGTTCACCCCGATCGCTTCACAACCAACGAGCTCGAGGAGCTGATCAGAATGGCCACCAGAGCTCAACCGATGTTCGCACACCTAAAGAAAGATGTCCCTCCCAGCTACTGTGAATTCGTCTGGCTTGACATCGTCTGTATCGATCAACGAGAACACAGTCAGACCTCGGCATTAGAGATTGGGCGACAAGCACTCATCTTTGATGGCGCTAGGCAAGTCGTAGTCTGGCTGAGCACATTCTCGACGTACAGTCTCAATCTGGTCATCGATGGGCTTTCGTGCGCGACTGATCGGTTGACGGAAAAGACGCAATCGCGTGCAACGCTGAAAGACACCGACACGAGAACTCTCCTTCACAAGATTCAAAATGACCTCAATAAACTCTTCTCTGATCCATGGTTTACCTCTTTATGGACGTTACAGGAAGCATATTTGCGTGCAGATGCAGTTCTCGCTGGCAGAGACGGATGCTTTGCAGATGGGCCGGCTTATGGAGGGACATCGAAAAGCCCCGCAAACCTATATGATCTGATAGGAGTGTGTGAACCGTTGCTCAACGATCGCTTCTTCGAAGAGCAAGCACCATCCGACCTCTACGCCTCCATCAAAAAGCTGATCGAGGACTCTGGAATGCAGGCCTTGGCGGAGGATAGCGCTTTAGCAACATATCTAGCTGCTGCACAGCGCAAATTCACCAGGCCACCGGATGCCATATATGGAATCCAGCAGATTTTTGATGCCCGCGTGGGAGTGACTGCCCCGGGGGCTGACTATAATAAGGTCTGGTCGCTGGACCAACTAGAGATCCAGCTTGGGTCTCATCTACTTCGCCACCACCCTGTCCTGAGCCAAATGCACGTTTATACGGCACCAGCAGCGTTAGGAAGTGCGTGGCGCGTGAGCAAGGTTCATTCTATCATTCCGCCCGACCAGCGTTTCGCGGCGTATACCAAAACGCGGGCTGCTCGCGAACATGATCCTAACGACGCCCTTGAGGAATCCAAGTGTAACCTCTTAGTAGAAAGATTCAAGGATACGGTTTGGTGTCGTTTCGACGGCCCATGCTGTGCCTTTGCAGACTTCCATAAGATCTTCACTCAGTTATCTCGGCATGATATTCTGAAGGAACAGATGATAAATAGCAATCTCGTTACAATCTACCTAGACGTCACCCCTGAGCTAGATAAATGCCCGGAATACCGCAGCACGGGGTATGCTATAGTGCCGGGAGGCCCGCGACAAAACAGACTGTCACTCTGGCTAGCGAAAGCGTTTCCTATTGATACTCTTAGAGTTTTGCTTCTTGGCAGACGTGGTAGGTCGAGAAGTGCCGCAGAGCCAAGGGTGCTTGTTGGTCTGCTTCTCCTCCGTTGTCGAGGTAAGGACTCGAGCCACCCGTCATTGTATCACCGCCGAATTGGCTTTTGCGTATGGTCAACAGCCCACCTCGCGGTCGGTGGCGTTTATTTACCCAATGCAAAGTTAATGACAGGGGTTGCTCCTCTATGGAAAAAGGAAGTCGGCATTTTTGGTTAGATTATGTCGAAACTTCAAATCAAAGTCCTTAACGTCATTAGACTATAGCTTAGGATCAGCATTTTCCTTGCCATCACTGTTGTCTACATCTGTAAATGAGCTAAATTGGAGGCTGATGAGAAGGAGCAACCTTCTCTCGTGGGTATGAGGATAGATGCTATTAAAGCATGAGCCAATCCATATACTATTTCGGGTTCTAATATAGATCTAGTTGGCACTATAATGAGCAGAAGTGCAAGATAACAACTGAATTAATTCACTAATCAACAATCATTACATAGAGCTGCATAGAAATTCTGCGATCGCAACAAGATACGGCGGATGGTCGTGACAAATGCTACGAACAAGCTAACTTCACGCTTGACGCCAAATGACAAAGGACTTACTGTTCCTTCATTTGGCGATAGCTTGAATGATAGAGTCCTGACGACGAGCCTGGTATGTATCAATGCGTAGGACTTTCAAACCCGCTGTGTCAAGCAATGCATGCCATTGTGCGGTAGTCCTCTCGCGCGAACCAAAGGAAGCCATCAAAGTTAAATCAATAGTGGTGGCCTCCCACGATACGCCGCTATCCGGAAGCACCATCTCATCAATCAGTATCTGTGAGTCTGGCCCGGACGCGTTTATAAGCTGCTGCAGTATAGCAACACACTTGTCATCAGGCCAGTCATGCAGAATATTACGTAGATAGTAGAAGCGAGCACCCTTTACAGGCTGGGCCTCGAAGAAGTTATGCGGCTTCGACTCAATTCCATCAAGTTGGAAAGGAAGTTGTTCGAAAGTCTGTGGCAGGTCTTCCAGGACAATCTTGCCATGGAGTGCTGGGAAGGCTTTAAGCAATGCAAGGCTCTGATGACCAAAGCCGCCGCCGATATCGACAAAAGCATGGGCACCATTGAAGTTTCCAAGCTCCTTCTCAAAAGGAAATACAGAGAACCAGGGCACGCCGCTGGCACCTTGAACCGTCATCACCTGTTGGAGTGGTGCGAAACGCTCCGGCTGGGCAGGCAACCACGCGAAAGCTGGTAGATCCGTAGAGAACGCCTTTTGGAAAGCAGAGTTGGTGGCGTTGCTCACATCTTGATATTTGATCTCAGACAGATAATCCGGGAAAGCTTGGAGAACAGGACCAACATTGTCAAAAAAGTGTCGAATACCGCCCTCATAGCCAGTCTGTGCCAATGTTTTAGTGATAGCATTAGCAGCAAAACTGTCCCGAGCTACCTCCTGGACCATGCCCACTGACGCGAGATAACGTAAAATACGGCCTATACATCAGTTAATAGCAATATTCATGTACCTATGGTTTTCAAGGACTGACCCAGCACGAGAGGCGCAGCATTCGTTTTTCCTGACAGCGCCGTAGTGGTTAGAGGCTGTTCAGTCTTGTCCAAGATTTTAAATATTCCGAGATCGGCACCGATACGAGCAGCTGTGAGTTCAAGTTGCTGTTATCGGTTAGAAATATCAGATAGAGTACGAGCTGTGTTACTTACCAGGCCGGACAGCCGAGAGAGGGTATCATGAGGTGTTTCAAGCTGCAGTTGGAGCTCACGAATCTCATCGAGTATTTTATGGCGGCCTGCGCTATCAGCTTGTGATATCAGAGTACGTAATTGTGCCAGAACTGAATCCATAATGAATTGATCGTGATGATGTTACGGAAAACTGTCCTTTAACTAGCGACATATACTTGCTAACAGAACGAAGTTGACTTTCACATGTCTTTGATCATAAATGTTGGTTGTTGCCGCGTGCGGTCGCTAGTCCCGCTTATTACGTACATATACATACTCAGCTCCACACTTTGCAATAAAGACACCAGATTGCACCAGATACTTACCCTACAAGAACTTGGCTTATTTGCCGAGTCACCAACGTGGCGGTCTTCTAAACTTTACAACCAGACAGAGTAAATTTATATCGTTCTCATCGAATCAGCAGTCGATTATTCTGTCGGCCAATATGCAAATTACTATAGCAACAACAACACTACATGCTTGAATGCTGGTGCATCATGTGCCTCTGAAGGCTCCAATTAGCATCGACAATCGATAAGCTTGAATACTTCAGTTATATGTTGGCTTTATGCTTGCATGACAGCTCAACAATGCCGATTAAATTAGGGTGGCTGCATATGCACGATTGTCGACAGGTTGGTGTTATTAAAGCATTCGCCCCTCCAGCCATTGTGTCAAGGAGAATGCAAACAGACAAGTCTCATCCTCTAGACTTGCAACAATGTCAAACGTCCAAGTTCCTGCTTTAACGAACATGCCTGGAATTTCATAGTCGGCTAGTACATCATACCGGCCGCCGTAAGTCAAATGGTCCACGTAGGAGCCCCCGATTTCACGGATCGAGATATGTGCGTGTTCCCCGAATGCTGTCGTGCGGAAGGGCACTGTGTATGTCACAGGTTCCTCGTGCTCGCCATTCTCTAGAATAACGGAAAGTGTTATGCTCAACGTTGCATTAGCGGGATCATTGGCCGCCCGTAAGAGAACTTTCTTGGATTCAGGAATACTGCCACGGAGTAGGACGAAAAAGAATTGATTACTGATAGTGTGTTAGCAGTTCATAGACTATGATTGGAGTAAGAAAAAGATTGCATCATACATAGGTACGGGCGACGGAGCGATCTCGAGAAGCTCAATCTGGAATAGCTGGTCTTCCTTAGGTACCGGACCATATGTAACGTTATTGTGGCCAGGAACATTGGATTTCTCCTCAGGTTTCGACATTGTTCCAGCGTGACCAAGAGATTGCAGTTGTTCAAAGCTCGAGCCAGGAGGTCCAACAGCAGCAGCGGCTAGCCGTATTGAAACAGTACAAAGGGCGAGCAGATGCAGAAGGACTATCTTCATGGTCGGGACCACCTTATCAGTGCAGTAATTAAGCAGTCGAAACGCGTCGCAGCTGAGGCGGGGTAAGATGTGAAGCAAGCAAACAGATTGATGAAGTTGAATGGAGAACATGCCTATCTCTTAAGGCTTTATGGATGTAAGGGAATATGTATTACGTAGGAGGCCCGATGAAACGCGGACTCATCGTGACAGCATGTAGCCCCCAACCCAACGCCACACGTGTTACATTTACTACTGCACCAAAACGCTGGGGGCCGCTCCACTGTCGATTATATTCAATCACTCCTTATATCCAACTTGTCCTTTCAGCTGTTCCAAGACTTCACAGTGAAAATTAAATAAAATCTTGTTTATATTTAATATCATGTTTGCTCATATAAACTAAAAGAATTAAGTATAATATTATGTATAACAAGTTGTCTGAATTACACTGTTTCCTAGTTTCTTCTAAATTAGAAGTATTCAACATGTTAGGCGTTGTTTAGCTAATTACCTCAACGATAACAACTTATGCTAATTCTGTGCAGCTTAACCAGTAAGTTTTCGTGCTTTATATTATAGTATATTAGGAGAGTACGTGTAATTGTCAAGATTAAACTTAAAAGCGGGATGTTTGGTTTGACCGCTAGCTTCTGAGTCATAAAAATACCTCCCCAAACACAAGAAATAAATAACTTTGCAACCTCTATGCTGTTGGAGATCCCATAACAAGAACTTGAGATCGAGAGTTTAGAAAATACTTCAATAATCATCTTGCTCAAAGAGGCCATAAAAGTAGTTCTCTCCTTCAACTAGGCGGCGACCCAAGGTCTAAATATATGAAAGCCTCGCCTTTGCTCCCGCATAGTCTGTTTTGTTTGATTAGACATACATGGATAGCCAAGCGGTTGATACTTCGCTGAATTTTGCCGTTCATACGATTATATGTATAAATATTAGCCTAGGCCGAAGGGCGTTGGTTGTAGTGCCAATCCCCTGGGTTTCTGTAACATGAGCCAGGATCTATAGGACTATCCTTCGTGGACTGAGATTAGTATGTAAGAAATTCTTGTTGTTGTGCAGGCACGCGACGATGTGCGACCACCATCGTGTAATAGTTTCAAATGGAGAGAGCGGAATTGCCCCTGCTTCTAAAGTCTTCATATCTTCTACGCTGAACTTTGTCCCATTGCGACGAAAACACGGTTTTAAAACATATTAGTCTAGGCTATAAATCAAATCAGACCTGAGACTGACTTCTGACAATAGCATTCGAAAACTAACCCTTGATGATTGATGTATCCTGCCTTTCAATGTTACAAATAGCTCCTCGACGAGCCACAGGACTGAAGCTCGTGACTTCTTATTGGTATATAATGTCATCTATTTAATCTTCAACAAGTCGAGAGGGAACTGATCCGGGGGTCGCTAGTGATAGGCATTATCTCAATCATGCTCATCACCGCGAATGGCACGTTTATCTTGGAAGAAATCGCTAATCTTGATGACTTTAGCGCTATTGTATTAGTAGGTTTAAGGATGCATCAAGGATTGGAAGCATATAATATCCAGGAGCTTGAGATATCTTGTTGTGCAATGTAAAGGAACAACAACAGGCATAAATGACCAGTCAGACGGGCCGTGTGTACCTATCGAGTTCTCAGCCATGAACCCATATTTACTTGATCGAACTTGTCTTTTAAATCATATACCTAGCTATACAGGTCAATATGGAATTCAGACCCATGATTTTCGAATGAGGAAGGAATCGACACCGGGACTGTGATCCTTAAGTTGTGGTTGACTCAAACAAACTATCTCACCGACACGACATTCAAGGGTTTTCGACAGCCGGGCTTCTTAGCGGTGTGCAAAACTATTATATGACTGCATAGGTGCCATAGGATGCCGTGCTTATGCGTGAGATTCGCTTGTGCCACCAACAGGCGTTGGTACAATGCACCCCAAGAAGGGGAGGGTCGGCAACATCCCCTGGACGTAAGCAGGCTATCTACCTGTAAAGCATTGTGTTTTTCTCACGCATCACGATTTACAGGAATATCGCATTATAGAAAGCAGTATGCGCTGACCGGTGGTGCTATGCTCCTCCTCACTACCAACTCAGTTCGAGCTGATGTTTTCTTCGTGTTCTGAATCAAGGTTTTGTAGTATATAAAATAGGTCACGTGGACGACAAGTAATTCAGATGCCTTACTGCTGCCATGATAGAGATAGAATATGTATTTCTATAGATAGTAGCCCGTTTTTTGAATTGTTCGTATCGCGTTCAAAAGATTCGCCTTGCCTCCCGATACACCTGATGATCTAATACAAGAGAAATTTACCGCATTCGCCATTACTTTTGCCGTGTACTAGTCATCCGACCGAATGAATCCATGTACGTCTCGCCAAGTCCTAGCTCCCAAAGCCGATAACGTTCCATACTTTTATGCATTGCCACAAATCCCATGGCATGCTCATGCCACGCCTGACCGTAAGGTTCTCTGCCGCGGAGGACCAGTCCTATCCGATGATGTGCATCCACATCCTCCTGGATCACTTCCCTAAACACGGTATAAACGTCTTTGCCTTCATAATACGCCCTGCTGCTGAGGTAATTGTCCGTTTCTCCGTCCATCTCTTCCTTGTAGAATCTATTGAACAAGGTTAGAACAATAAGGAGTAGAGACGCGAAAGTTCGGGAAACCTACGATAATATGTCATTCGTAAACGATATATACTTGTTCATATCGGGTATGGCTTCCATATATGCGGAAACGTCTGGATATAAAGCCTTTGGGAAAGTCATCCACACGTATGCCTCTGAAACACCATCTTTGTCCCGTAGATAGTATGGCCAATTCTTGCCCCCTGCTGTGCGAGACATTCGAGGAAGCTCTGAGCCTTCGAGGGCGTTCGCATTTGTGAAATTGAGCGAAGAGGTGATGATAAAATTTGCCACTATAGGCGAATAATATTTGTAGCTCAACCGCAAGTAGTCAGCCCATGCCTGGGACAGAGGCGTGGCCTGCTCCAGGCCGGTCTGGAAGCGAATCATGAAATCTTGCCATAGCTTTGGGTCTTTCGAAGCTCCGTCATCTACCAGAACTGCGAGCCAGGTATATACGCCGGTATAAATGCGGACATCTAACGGATGACTGGGGTAACAGAGCTATCGACGTTTTAATAACCAGCTGAAAGATTGACGTAATGGGCCTAGAGATAAGGAATAGATAGGGGGGTGGCAAAAAAAGAAATTATATATTTAACTTACATGCGCATAATAGATCCCAACTTTGAATGAATACCAGGAATGTGACCCCTCCGGATATGGAATACCAATCTTGATTGCTTGTTCATGCATGCCTTGGAGCAAGCCCTCAAGATCATCGCCTGATTTAGCTCCAGTATAACCTAGATCTGCGTCGAATTGAGCGATAAGTGGCCCTAGGACACGCCCAATATCTGCTTTGCTCCATGTCTTAGGTTCCGGTAGCTTGGGCTCGATGTTTGCGGGCATCACCCGGACATGTGACATAGTCATTTCGGATAATTTGGGCGGGTTACAATGGAAAACTGCGATGATACGACATTGTTTCTGCTCCGCCGTCCGTTCTCACGGCATCTATTTATTCTCCTACCAAAACTAGCAAACCGTAGGTCCCTTATCATGAACCAACGGGAAACTATGAGCGAGGTCGGGCGGCTGCCGAGCCGGTAGTGTAGACTAGGTCATGACCTTGCCGCTACTACGTTGACGGTTACTCTCACTTTTCTTGTCTGAGTCTTACACGATCTTCCAGAAAGTTATTGATTGCGTTCGCAACTCCCGAAGGAACGAGCCCTGTCGACATCAGCGAACATCGCAAGGTTTCTTGACAAGGATATGTCTCATGTTCCTAGTTCTAATCGATTCTGGCAGGTCCGTTAGCACGGACCCATGGAGCCGCAATGACGGACCATCAACATACGTTCCCACCAAACCCCGGCCGCTCTCTAGCCGAGTACAGTGTTAGTGTTAGACAGCGGAAAATTGGTGATGTGCTTAACGATACGTAAGTATGTCTCCGTCTGGAACTGGGGATGTCCTGACAAAGCACTTAGTGTAGCACATCCCATCAAATAGAAAAACCGCGTACTGCGATGAAACCAACTGGATTTTAACACTGATACATCTAACTACTTACCCTATCCTACACTGCTCGGTGCCAAAGGTGAGCCCGGCAGGCGTTCATGCCAGATCTCGGTGAAAGTTATACAGGGGTGTTCGGTTGCGCTCTACTGCACAGACGCCGCCGCACTCGGTCCACGGAGTTGGATCCGCTAGGGTCTTGGAAGACTGATAGTGTCTAGTGTCCCGATATCAGATTCTGAGCGGTCTAGTCGGCCAACTTAGTCCGGTTAAGTACTGAGTTGAATTCCTAATCCTCATTGTACTTGACTGTCAGCAAGCATGGCACTGTGTTTCTGCCTGAAATTGCACCGTAGATCAGGGGTTTACCAATCTTCTGTGCTAGTAGTATGCTAGTAATGCTAGTAATGTCAATCATCCGATATGGGCATCCCCGCAGCCAGTTCTGAATCTCGAACATTGATTTTGATATCTACTGTAGAAGTTAGACTAACCTTACTCGGCAGCCTTTCCGCTTACCCATCTTAGCTACTTTGGTCTTAACCCAGTTGAAGTATGTAGGGTTCACAGGATGACCCATGGTTAGTAAGGAGGTCGAAAAACAGCAGTCTAGCTCGCGAGGTCAGGCGGTCGTGAGTAGGTATAGTCGAGGAGTATCAATAGATCTAGATCAACAGATTTAGTTATACTCGAAGCAGTTAAGTAATCTACAAGTGGAGTAGCTATAGTAGTCATCCATAATAGCCTCGGTGGTGTAAGAGTGTTATGAAGGTTAGTGATAACAGTAGTGTGTAGCGCTAGGGCAAAGAATGATGATCTTAGTGCTCATGATCGCTAAAAATCGCCATTACAAGGCACTAATAGAGCACCATAGGGCGCTATAGCCTATATGTACTGCTTCACCACGGCTTAACGCTAGATATGAGCCAGTTCTCTTCGCTTTTTCGGGGTTGAGTCGGGGTCTACCAGTGTCCACATCAATCTAACTAAATTTGGAGCAGGTCAGAGCTTCAACAAGGTCGATTGCTGGAAAAGGCTAAATGAGAGGTCAACAGTAGATAAGTGGAATCTGATGCTCGAGGATTAGGTATGCCCCACAGCACGTGTGCGTCTGGGCAGCAGGGAAGTTCGTCGCAAAACCAGTTTTACCATTGTGTTGAATATAGAGGTTGATGTATGATATAGGTAGGGTTTATGGTAGGGTTCACTCAGTGGTATCCGCCGGCATGTAAATCATTATACCTAGCCCGCAGTTTCTGCATTTGCAGTAGTGAAGATACGTTAGATTAAGTTCTTCATACTTTCTATACTAAGTATACGGCGTTCTTTAGCCCACGTTCGCCTTGTCTTAGTTGGTACTATAATAATAGACTGGAAATTCTTCTGAATCGAGGAATTTTTGATATACAAATCCCGTGCAGAAGCGTTCGGCCGGGGTCAGGGTTAGATGTTTGTTAGCGTCTTGGCGGCTCCCGCCAATCCCCGGGGGACCGGGACATGCGGTTGATGCCGTTACATTCGCGCACGCTTTCATCCGGCGCTAAGCTAATTAACGTCTAGCCTTTCTATCCCGTGTTAAAGCGAAGGCCTATCGGTAATGATTCCGCGACGCTCTTGGCGTCAACAATGGGAAGGTGGAAAGAAGTGTTCCTGCGCCAAATTGATGAAACAACAACAACGTGGCTATGTCGATCAAGAGCTGTCAAAAGTCTACAATCCTAGCCCCTTATGAGCAGTGGCTTGTCGTGTACCTGCGTTGGACCATGCTTTCGGGACCCGCTATATAGTCAGGGGATTTTTCCGTCCAAGCAACTAAGGCAAGATACTTTTTGCGTGATGGCCTTTGGGGTTGGCGTTCCAAAAAAGACGAATTCCAGGACAATGGGGCAATGGGCCAAGCATTAACGGACATAAGTTCGGAGTAGACTGTATCAAAGCTAGGATCCTACTTAGTCATCCCCATTGCCGATTAGCTACACTCTGTGGCTAACCATCTGGACTGCACTAGGGTCTCGCTAGCTGTACAGTAGTGGTGATTTGTCATGTCTAGTCTACAATTGCCTCGTCCATAACGTACTAACTTAAGTAAATACTCATGTAAGAGTCGTAAGTGCCAAGAATTCGTTGTTCAAAATCTGCCACGTAGTTGCAATAAGGTTCACAGACTATAGATCCTTCGTGATGTTCGTTCGCGATAGTGCCAAAATAAAAAGGAGTAGCGCGAACGGGCATTTATTCTGACAACTAACAAGACGGAGTAGAACCCGATTAATTAGGACCGGGTAGGCGGACTAAATTCTATACTAGCCTACTTCGGACATACGATTTGAGCCCCTAAAAAATAAGCATTGGCGAGGTAGTTTAATGTTGATAGCTAACCAGACCTAAGCTGGCGCACAGATATCTACCAATGTCACCGGTAGTGGCTTACGATCCCATATGACAAAAACACTTTGGTCTCTCCAGCTAGCATCAACTTCCGTGCGCATGTCGAAATTAAATATAAGCTTTGCCAGCAGGAGCCGCATCTCGTGCCAAGCCACTAGATTTCTCCATGTCAGTACCTTATTCATCCCCCCGCTGAGTTAGAAAAAAAGTAGAGTGTAAAAATACCACTTACTGTTCATGCCAATGCAGTTCCTTGTGCCAACTCCAAACGGTTGGTGTGCATCACGGATATCATCTTTGTAGCTTGGGTCTCCAAGCCAGCGCTCAGGCACGTACTCGTCAGGGTTTCTAAATAATGATTAGTCTCCACTTTCAAAGCTATGCGTGATATATGTCTTTATGAAATATGAAATAAAGATGACTTACCTAAAGTTTGCCGGAGAGCGGTAAGTAGCGGTCTGATGAACCGAGACCCGAATTCCTCCTGGAAGCCATTTCCCCATGATGACGTTACCTCCATCAGCCACCTCGCGCGGAATCGCCGTGGGGATGGATGGATATACGCGCAAGCCTTCACGAAGACCTATAAATTCGAGATTAGCTTGAGTCCTGAGACAAAAGGGGGATTGATGGGAGGCCAATGAGGGTGGATGAAAACACGAAGTTTGCAACTATTACGTACAAGCATTCAGGTACTCTAATTTACCGAGAGACTCGAAGGTCATCTCTTCGTTCGACTTGAACCTTCCACGGATCTCGTCTGTCAAGATCTTCATCTTATCGGGATTTTTGAGTAGGTAATATGTTGTGCCAGTAAGCAAAGAAGCTATTTCACAGTTAGCAGTGCCATCTTACTTGACGATTGCGCATAATTCACCAACTGACCAGTTGTTTCGGTGCCAGCCGTCATAAAGAGTTCTGCGTTGTTATAAACCTCTTCAGAGGTGAGAACTCCAGATTCTTCAACAAGATTCCATAGATCAGGCTTGGTTGACCCATCTTTTAGACGTTTGTCGACGCGAGATACTGTATGGTTGAAGTGATCAAGACGCATCTTCTGGACAGCCTTGGGCTCTAAGAGACCGAATAATGTTCTAGGGAGCCAATAGAACTGAATGAATTGAACTACAGGTAGAACCTAGGGGTACTGTTAGTCGACAATATGAAACATCCACAAATTCTTAATACCTACTGTTAATGTGTTGAAGACAGTCGCAACCCAGTCAGAATATGCATCCTTTTCGAGCAAGCCAAGTGACTCTCCAAAAGCAAACTCTGCCATTATATCGAACGTGGTGAAGTTGAGCAACTCGGCCATATTAACGGTACCCTTTCGACGGCCCCTTGCAACCATCAGGTCTGCATATTTCTGGAATAGAGGCTCTTGTTGCTTAAGAGCCTTCTCTGAAAATGCTGAGGAGAAAATACGTCTGACCGTAGCATGGCGTACTGGACTTGGCTCAGTAATGAGATTTGGAACACCATTGGCGGACAGCGGATGAAATTTTAGCTCTTTCCCATTTTCCTTTTTACCCTTAGGGATAAGGCAAATGTCTCTCCAGGCCTGAGATTCAGTATAACTAAGATCATTCGGCGCGAATCGAACTGTAGGACCGTATTTCCTATGCTGCTCTGTCATAAATTTGACTTGCTTCCCCTGGATACAGGCGATCCAGTATGGAATGCGGCTTATTCTTGTTAAGACACCGCCTGGGTAATCTTTGAGTGGGTGAAGGTAAAGTGCGTAAATTGGATATGATACAAAGTAGAGAATAATCAACCCCAAGATGATCTTAGGCGTTGCAACCCCGGGAGGTGCAGTTTCTTGGACGTTCGAAGCCATGGCAAGCACCCGAGCCACTGCAATGTGACAAATTGGTAGGTATCTCAAGGAAAGCTGGGGTAACTGCTCTCTTTACGCGAACAGTTACAGACCATGACACTTTCTCGTTGCGGACTTTTTAAAGGATTAGTAAAGTGATCAAAAATTTGGCACAAGCTGCAGGAAAAAAAAAGAGGGACGCGGGTCGAACGACAATCCATGTACGTTAGCTGCAGGTTTGTGGCGCTCTCATTCCCAACCCCTGCTTCGAACCCTACCCCGAACTTTCACTCTCTCCCTGCAACATGAGAAGAACTTACGGTTCTGTACGGTCTAGAAATTGCCACAATCGGACCTGTTTCCTAACCTGAATACCTTGCCATCCTCTTGGGAACCCCCGCAAAATATATATGGTATTCTTGGGTAGACGGTTGATGTTCTCCATACTAACCTGTCATGCATCGAAGCATCCATGCTGACAGTTCTCGAACTCCAAGAATCCTCTAAATTGCTAGCTAACAGGGATTATGAGCCTTAAGGGGTCTCTGCCGCACCATACATCTCCGGCGTTCAACCAATATCTTGCTCGATTCTTTTTCCCTCCCTTGGAATGAACGATCAGCAAACTCTATCTTTTTCGTGATTTCATCTTTATTCGTCACTCTTTTATTGTTTATCGTTCATCTGGCGCGTTGAAGGTTGAAGGTTTAGGGCAATTCTACGCAGTTCACACTTTCGCTTCACAATGTTTTGGACGCCGGAGCCTGGTACTCAAACGACTTTGACAGTCTTGATCATCATTTTTGTGGTCCTCAACTATGTCGGTGTAGGCCTACGATGTTTCGTGCGAGTTGGCATCAATCACTCATTCAGCTATGACGACTGGGCCATGATAGCTAGTTTGGTAAGTTCCACACGATGACGAATAACTTCATACGTACACCGCCGGCCACTCACCATACCGTACTAACTTCGCATAGGTTGGGTATAGTGGAATGTGCGGAACTCTACTATCGGCGCTGATCTATGGATTCGGCGCTACAATACCACAGCCATGGTATGATCCGATAAAAGCGGCGATGGTTAGTGATTCGAGCAGCAACTACATGAAGCTTAAGAGTTTTTCCGACTAACGCCACATGTAGTCCATGTTTGCTTTCCAGCTCGTTTACGTGGTCGCCGCATATTTATGCAAAGTCAGTGTTGCATTGGTCTTGCTTCGAATTTCAGGAACAGATAGGAAGAGCATCATTCGACAGGTTCTCATCGCTTCTATCGTCGTCGTCACCATCTTCTCGATCGCAACCTTCCTTGCCCTCGCCTTGCAATGTCGCCCCGTCACTCTCAATTGGGGTATTGGCAAAGGCGAATGTGTTGCACCGCATGTTATTACTGACATCGCCTACGCTTTCTCCGCTGCTGATATTGCAAGCAACTGGCTTTACGCGGTAAGTTGTACCGTCTCGGTGGCGCAAATTTGCTTCCGCTTTCCCATTCGCCTTATACGGATCGAGACTAATACTTGAACGGGACAGACTTTACCGATTATAATGCTATGGAATGTTCAACTTAGTCTTCGTGTTAAGCTCTCAGTCATACTTCTCTTGGGTTTCTCCTTCACGTAAGTACTAACTGAAATTCTGATAACGAAGGAGTTTTACTAAGAGAAATAAATCAACAGAAGCAGCATTGCCACCCTCGTGCGCTTGAAGTACGTTGTCGACCTCGGCTCTCTAGGTTCGACTGATCCTGGGCTACCATTACGATTGTTGGACTCGATTATCTGGTAAGTTTCTTTATTCTCTTGCCTTATTATATAGCAATGCGAATAGCCTCTGCGAGGCTTGTGTTACTTCAAATCTTATTTATGATTCCTGGTTCTAACTCTGAAATATTAGGTCTCATCTCGAGATTGCGTTAGCTATTTTCGCTGCATCACTAGCCGCCTTGAGACCTCTTCTCAAATTCATTACTGGACGAGGTGGTTCAACTGCCAAAAGCTCTCACTGGTCAGATAACCAGTCACGGTCAATGGGAAGAATGACGCCTGCAATCCGCCTCGACGATCTGAAGGACAACCGATTTGACGATCACGGGAGCCAGGAGTTTATTCTACACACTGGCCAGGACCAAGTGAGGACGGGCCGCGACGACAAGAACGCGATATATAAGACCACAAGGGTTGAGGTCAGCCATCACGCGCTATGAAAAAACCTACCGGATAATACCGCTGTGCCAACAGAAAACCGATCCTTCGAGATCTACTAACGCCTCATGCCGTCGTTTGCTGTACCAAAAGTTTATACGTAATTAGAATCAAAGGAGCGTTCCATCATGTCATTCATTATCATACCCCCTATTTTGGGCGTCCAATTTCTCCCGCACAAAATTTGCGTTACAACAACTTGGCGTAAAGGAAATGGAAAGGGAGTTTTTATTCAAGACATTCATTAGGTATATAGTGTTGAATGCAAAGAAAAAGTACCGTGGGAAAGTTTCAATTATCGAGCCGACCGCTAATTGGAACTCACTACGTAGTACTTACTATCAAGTCATTTTTCACTAGCTTATTGCTTTCTCTGTAAATATCGGTCTATACAGAGTATAGCGATTAACAATCATTCTCAGGAAGAAAACTAGGTAGAAGCACATGTTCGAAGTTTTTTCCATGAAGCGGCCCTTCCATGAAAATGTTTTCTTCAGTCGTACTATAATAACTAGCTGTTAAGCTACAAAACTTATATAGAAAACATGCCACTGAGGCAAGATACCAATCACCTGACATCTGCTTGTGGTGGTACGATAGTATATGAGTGTCTTTTCAATCTCAGGTATCTTATATCTACCATGGTCTTGAGTTTCACAAAAAAGAGACATGGAGCAGCTGGAATCAAAAGACACAACCTGTGATGAAGAATCTACCAACTGCGAAAACTGATTCCTATAACCTGTCTGAGCACTAGTTACGACTGTAATCCATTCAACTAGCTGGCAACCTCTACTGAAGGTAACAATAGTAGATAATGGGGCTCGTGAAGTTCGTCCACAACTAACGACAACCACTTTACGGCTAAGCGCGACGCTACGGCTATGGCCGGTGAGGCCTAAGATTTCGACATCGCGACCTATATGCTAAAAAAAAGTTAGTACACTTACCGGAGACACTACCTAGCGGCGCCGGTATCTTGGAACGCAATTGCGACATTTCCGGCGATTCTAGTGTGGATGCTAAATCCACGTGTCTTCCACGGAAGACTCGATAAGGCCCGTTACAAGGGGAAAAAAAGGGGAACAGCACATTCTCCACCGTTGTCTTCCCCATTACGCTACGGAGCCGAATCCTAGTCTTCGTCGTCAACACTCTCAACGATGGTTCGGGTACTTAGTGCGTCGAAAGGTCCTTGCCTGAGGGTATCCGACATGGATTGCCCTGGTTCATAGGTCAACGGTAGTGCGAATCATGATATTCAACAGTGCCGAATTCATACCCGAGAGGTATTTGCCTGCCGATAATTGGCTTGAATCACATTAGCTAGGATAAGTAACACCGGCTGAATGTGCTAGCTGTTGATCCAAGTCTCTTGATTCTAAACTGGCTGTCCCATGGTCACTAATATAGCCTATGCTCTAGAACACTTAGCCGAGCCGTATTTACGAATACTGTCAAATATTCACCTGCCGTCAAGAGCCCTGTATTTTGGGAAATGATAAATACCTTTTGTTGTGCGAAGTTCGCAAAAAATACCTCAGTATACCAATCTAGCTAGATACAGAATGCTTTTCGTTATGCAGCTTTAAGTGTACCTTGCGATACCCACTAATAAAAGACAGGGACATATAAGTAAGCTGGACAGGGTGCTGGAGATCTTTGTTTTCCGAACTCAACACGAGATAGTATATTGTTGCAATTATCATTATGGACACTAAGTTATTAAGAAGACGGCCGGGCTAGTAACGTTGTTACTCAAGGTCATATATCCCAATTCTGAAGTCGCCGTTCTGCCGCTCCGTACCTGGTGGGCCTATTACCTAATAAGCTAATAAAGGTGTTACAACACACGCTAGGCCAAGTGTTACACACACCTGGGACTAAGTTACCAATTGTCACCCGTACCGAGAGACTGGAACCCACATCCGAGATTCCGAAACTGGGACCTGCATATCATCATATGAGCCGGAGGCTCTTTGGATGGCATTAGTTCTTAACTTACCCGCGTATTGCCAGATTCAGATAGTTTTACAAAAATCAGAAGTCGAAAATACGCGAGGTCCGTAACTGGAAGCGAGGCTATATAGACATGTCGACTATAGATCACCCAGCCAAATAGGGAAATTGGACCTTCATGGCCTCCTTGACGCTCTAGAGGATCTCGTTCCCATCTCGAGATCACGCCCTTGCTACACAAATATAGTTGTACAAGTGCGAGACTTAGTCACGAAGCTTCAACTTTTAGCTTACCTATACTCCCAACGCCTTATAGCATACTAGGATATCAATCCGGGACCGAGACCACAGCAGAAATGGACGAAGTGGAGCGAAACTACTTAGACGGACATCATACACTACTGTACGCAGTAAGCTGTATATTTTCCGCTGTCTAGCGTAGATAGGGGTAATGTTATCCATGGCTCATTGATTCTATAGGAGATTTTAGCAATACGACTATCTTTCCAAGCCCTTGCTCCTAAACCCTTGTTACATCTAGTTAGACTCTACTTACGATTTACATAAGTCGCTATGATCACCAGGAAGTCGACGATAAGGGGGAATAGTAAACATTTTAGTCATGAACCGATTGACTAGGTCGATTAACTTGAAACGCCCAGTCTCAACGGTCTCGGAGCATCCCCGAGTGACAAAGAGCTGCTGGTCTCGACCCCAGTGGCATTTCGATATTCCAATTCCGTTCCTTCGGCTGGTGCTTGGCGCTTGCGTATGCGGAGAGATTGGCCGAAGCTCGTCATGGCGGCACTGAGCGAGGGTCTATGGAAGGCCTCCTGGATGTCTTCAAGCGTACGACCTCGAGTTTCTGGCATGTAAGCAACGAGAACAGCAACGGTGCTTAAGGCAAGACCACCAAAGAGGAAGTATGCAGCTGATGACGATGCTTCGAGCAGGATCGGGGCAAGAATGGCCACCAGAAAATTGGTGAACTAACAAGTCAGCCAGAATCCAGCCAAAAGCGTTAGTCTAATATGGCGAGTAACTCACAAAACCGAGACCCTGAGCAACGCAGGTCGCAGCAGCTCTCGTATGATCTGGCTGTATCTCACTGGCATAAATCTTGCCAACAATCCCCCAGGTAGCGCAATACGTGAGGCCGAAGGCAAACACAGAGACGATGACGACCCATCTGGCAATACCATAGGAGTGTACTACGCCAGACGCATACAAAGCTCCTATCAAAAACATACAGCCAGATAAGATCACACCGCCCGTGATCGCCGAAGTGCGTCTTCCCCATTTGTCTGCTAGAAGAAAGCCAGGCACGGAGATGGCTAGCATCAGAATGCCCGACACTCCAGAGGCCAGAAAAGAGGCGTTCGCCGAGGATAAGCCTGCTTGCTTGAAAAGAATAGGTGCATACTAGACGGGATCATCAGCGAACCTACTATGTTTTGAAGAAAAAGAGGCAACATACGTATAAGATTGCGTCAATACCAGACAACTGCACCATACCGAGGATGAACAATGCCAGTATAGTTCTCTGCCTATATGCCTTCCGGAATAACAGTAAGAAGCTCCTCCATGGCGAGAGACTCATAGCCTGTCCTGTCGTAGTGACCAAGAGCCTCTCTGCCTCGATAGCGTTGACTTCGAGTCGTTCAAGTGCCCGCCTGGCTTCCTCCCCCTTACCCTGTACCTGCAGCCAGCGCGGCGACTCTGGGAGGACGAAGCAACACCAGATGAAAAGCGCAGATATAAAGACTTGGGCAATGAAAGGCAGTCTCCAAGAGAAACTGGAATCGATATGAATGGAGCCATAGCACGTGAAGTAGCCCAGAGAGATGCCCGTGACGGCCATGAACTGCGGCAGTCCGGCGAGCATACCTCGATGTCTGACGGGCGCGATCTCACAGATATAGGTCGACATGATGCTCAGAAAGGTACCCTCTCCGAAGCCGCCGATACTCCTCCCAACAATAAGTTGGGCCTGCGAGAACGACGTGCCCTGAATAAGAGCGCCGGCGCCGAACAGAACGGCCCCAGGAATGATGATCTTCAGTCGTCCATACTTATCGGCGAAATGCCCCGCAAATACGGACGGAACAGTGCCCGTGAGCAGGATTATAGAGACAGTGAACCCGAGCAGCGACGCAGAGAACTTCCCCACCGATTGAGCGAATTGGGGCATGGACGTGATGGCGCCGATCGAGCCGGTATCGAAGCCATTCAGCAGGCCCCCTAGGGAGACGGCTATCGATGCGAGCACGTACTTGGGCGGCCGCAGTTTGGAAGCCATGGTGGTCGTACAATTGGGATTGAGAATTATCACGAAAAAAAGAACTCGCTCTACAAATCGCGCGCTCTTTATTCTTTATGGTGTGTACCACTCCCTGATTACGTCTGACATCACCAATAATCAAAGCGGACTAGTTCAGGTTCTGCGGAAAACAGCGGTGTTGATATTCCAACTAAACACACGATAACAACTAGTTTCTCTCCAATCCGCTCGAGCGACTCAGGTTGGTAGCACTGCTCTGATAAGGAAAAAAATCTTCACCGGAATTCCAATCGTGCATATGCCTAAGTATTTGTGAGCTATACTACATGCTCGAGCTGTGATAGCATCTTCGGGAATATCCAGAAAGCCGCACGAGCGAGGATCGGAGTGGTGTGGCCCGAGATCTCCACATACGCCGTAGTCTACGTAAGGGCGTAAATCGACGAGGTCGGGGCGATTGGCCGGGCGTTTCATAGCACACGTACGACTACCTTGGTAGTCTTCCCCACGGTTCGGGGTGGGGTGAGGCCTATTGCCGGAGGTCAGCAGACCGCTAGCGCAACTCTGCCCTGTTTTTTCGCTGGTTTCCAAACACGTACGCTCAAGAAATCTTTGGTTCGTTTAGATACGAGAATGATAATTAGTAATGATTAATTATATACTATACTACAGGCGGAAGTGCTCAGATAAACTCATGAGATTTAATCCCGCAGTTCCTCTATCACTCGTTCCAATACAAACATTCCATGATACCAATGACTTAGTACTCGTTGCGGTGTTGTTTAAGTCATTTCTAAGACGGACGAGTTGCTAAGGAAGTTCAACTGCCCTATCTGAAGATATATGATATGGTATTAGGATTCTCATAACTCCTCGAGAGGAAGAGCGTGTGTCCAAGCCCAAGGCAAGCAATTATGGCGAATTTATTAGGCTTTCACAGCACCTGATGCCACCATTGTGGCGTTAGAAGCTGCGACTAACTATCACAATGCACACAGACAAGAGATTTCTACATGTGGTTAAATAGCATCTACGAAGATGTTTTGAGTCATTCGCGCAACAACATGTGTCTATTTATCTACTTCAAGTACAGGGTTTCTGACACTAAATACTTGGCTGGACTGATGCTATAAATCGGCGTCTTCAGAAGATCGGATCGTGATATTAGGTTGGGGATGAGATTGACGGTGACTTCTGCAGCGAAACTGTCCTGAGGCAAATCTGAAATGCTGTTACAGATCCGAACGCCTCTGGTTAAATTTGGGTTCGGAAGGACTCATTGAAGTTTCAAGATGAGCAGAGACAAACCGAGTTGTCTAAAGCCTTGACATATCTCAGAGAATGCCCGGTTAGGGTGCCATGACCAGTAGGGTATATAGTGAGATTGGTTCGATTCCTTTCAGCGCTATATGGTTGTTCGCTTTTGGCTTATCTTGCCCCTTCATGATATGATGCAGGGTCCGATGGGTATTGATGGCTGCTGGGGATTCTTCTGGGCTGAAGCCAACTTTTCCGTTGGTCGTGAGTGACTGGGATAATCTCTCGCTCGCTTAGTGCAGCCGAATCGAGTGGCAAGCTATCGAACGGATCATCACCCGTGCCATTCAGGCCGGCACTATCCCGTCTTC
Organism: Xylaria cubensis; assembly: GCA_022385715.1. Lineage (NCBI taxonomy): Eukaryota > Fungi > Ascomycota > Sordariomycetes > Xylariales > Xylariaceae > Xylaria > Xylaria cubensis. The sequence goes on along the minus strand of MU279060.1, from coordinate 124,727 downwards.
CTATACATCCGCCTCGAACCATTATTAACGCGGCCTTCTCGAACAGATCTAGCCAACTTATATTCCAAAGATACTAGTCAATTTGGATTGGATGCATTTGACGTATCCGGCTGAAAGTCGATGATCCTGCTTTCGAACGTTGAAAATAGAAAAAGTAGCAACGTTGAAAGTGGCAACACTAGGTCGAAGCTTATGGGCTGGGGTTAAGGATGAGAGACGGATCAATGTTTGACGTCTTGCCAGTTGAAAAAGAATTTCCCATCTTTGAAGACCAACTCCTCTGATGACCTTGATATGCAGCCTGTTCTTGAATGAGAGAACTCAACCGCCCGTTGCAAGTTGCCCAGATATGGGTCTATTACGGTCGATCTCCTGCATTTTTACGGATTATTTGCCGAAAAATTGAGCTGCCTCGGCCAGATGGTTGGCTCCTCCTGATTAGTTCAAAAGCCAGAATCCTCAAGTCGGCCAAACGTCTGTTGCTCGTGGGGTCCGCAGCCGATCTGCCCTCAGTCTCTGTCAAATCCACGATTTCCCTCGCCAAATTGACGCCGTCTACGAGGTCGATCATTGAACCCTGCGCATTGTATCTATGTCCAAGCCACATCTTAAGACCAGACAGATACGTAATTCTGTTTGGATGGTCCTGTGGCGTCAAATCCACAGCTTCTCGGGCTGCTCGAATTGCCGTGTCAAGGTCGCCGCCCACTCTGCTTGAACGAGTGCTCCTTAGGCCAATGGCCCTTGCAAAGGTATTCAAGTGTAATGCTGTATCTGGACTGTGGCCTGGTGTCGAGTCGACTGCCCTTCTTGCCGATAAGATCGCAGTATCGAGCGCCAATGTCGAACCACTGAGTAAGGCGCTGTCTGCATATCGCATCGCAAGACAATGCAGATAGCCAGCGTCGTTATTGCTTTCCGGGACCAAATCCGCCACTTGCACCAGCAGGTCAATCGAGTCCCTAAGGTACTCTTCTGTTCCTTCTTTGAAGAACCTCTCGGCATATCGGTGACTCAGGCTCATCAAGCATCTGGCCTTCCTTTGAGGATTGACCTCCATCCTAACTGCCTGCTCCAGGGATTCCTTGGCCATGTTGAAATCGGCTGTATCTCCTGCAACCCAGTATTTCCGTCCGAGAAGAACGCCCAAGTCGTGTAGATTTCGAACCTGGATATTTGGATTAATGAGTGAACTGTCTTCTCCTTGCGCTATTTGCACAGCTTCCTGTATAACCGCTATGGCTTCTTGCAAGTCCTCAATTCTCCTAGTCCTCGTGTACCGCTCCTCGAGACACACACCGAGTTTATTCAACCGGCCGGCCCGGCCGTGGTTTGTCTGTTGGAAAGAGGTTACGGCATGGTACCTCAGTGTCCTTTCGGAAGAGCCCAACGGAGACTGGACAAATGCTCGGGCGTACTCGATGCAGCCATCGAGGTCGGTTACTTCTTTGGTTGCGCGATATTTATGATAATAATAGGAGTGAAGTTGACCTGTATATATTTTATACCGTATACCACTATGTGGTATCGCAACAAGTGCCTTTCTCTTGCGTTGAATACTTTCTTCGAGGTTGCTGATGCATATCGGTTTCTTGAGGGGCTTGAATGCCTTCGAAAACATTCTGTCTGAGTAAATGTGAGACATATTGAACTGATACAGAAAGTGTATGGGATGAGTCTGGGAGTAAGGAATAGAATATAATATTATGGGTACAATAGAATGCTGATAGAGATATGTGATCAAGCTTGTGAACATGTGGAAGAAGATTGGGGGTAGCCAGCTATTTATACACAAAATAGTCAACCAAACTTCCCTTCTCCTACCCAAACTACGTCGTGCTTAAAACAAACCTTACGCCTCGAAGCGAGGCGTAATTTCCTCTCCTCGGGACACTGAACTACCTTATTCTATAGGAAAACCTAAATTTCGAGCCAGATAGAGCGCTGAGTGTCCATAGTGAAGTCGGTAGCCGGTGTGATTTCTCGTGCTATGATAACATTAGTTAGGCCTTCTCCCACAATAACCTCAAAAACTTTGTCTCAAACCTTATATCCGATATTACGCTAATGCACAATACCAAAACACCTAACTCAAGCACACGATGCAGCACTGCCCGACTACCATTCCAGTTAGTCATCGCATTCTTATCAAATAGCAGGCGTAAGAGGCAGTGTCCCAACAAAGGACGTAAGGTAGTAACCCATCTCTCTCAGTTTCCACGCAATACTTTGAGATCTAAAACCTTGAGAAGAAGTATGGTATGTACGCTCTTGTTGAGACGAATTCGCACATATACCTTCCACTACCATACATAAGGCGAGAAGTATGACGTATAGTCACAAGTCGCTATGAAAATCATAGAATGATAGTAACATAACATGCTACCCTAAATGTTGGGTACTGCGCGCGCCAACTAAAGTATTAGTCTTCTATAGATAACTTCCATAGCCAGAATATATCAGAATTCACACCATGACCCCATAGTTTCAACAACAATCTTGCGCCCACGCCAGATTGTAAGACACGTCGTCTGCCCATGTACTCTACAACTTCCACGCCCTCCAGTGGAGCTATACATCGTGTGTTCGAGACAACAGTATCTTCTTTGTTGAGCTCGAAATAGTTCCTCCGGGCATATCAAGCGGCGATAACCCAACTAATAACCCTAACCCAGCGAGACCTTATTTCTCTTATCTCTACCACGTCATTTTCCAGCTACTAATAGCCATCTCTAGGTTTATGATCGTCGTTATTGCCGACCCCATACCAGTTTTGTAGTATAGAATGGGTGCAGGCTGGTAAGGTTATCTGATCATCTAATCTTAGGTTTTTGTTTTAGATTGACCCGTGCATCGCCTCTCCGGGGTGGGTTAGGGTTCTGAAATGCATCGCACTTATACGTAAGGCCAGTAATAAGATTTTAACGATAGTTTTCTTCAAAAGGATGGTATGCGTGTATCGGTAGGACTAGGTAGGTACCTCCTATCCCAGGAAGAAGGTTGTTGAGGCCCTTCACGCAACAACAAGAGACTGTGAAGTGGCGTAGGTGAGGGATAAGCTGGCTTACACCCATCCGAGACCAATAAGTATCACTAAATGATTGAACTAAAGAAAAACGAAGCCAGATGTGTGTAACTAGCTGAGTGTGTGTTACACATAGTTAAGTTACTAGATCCCCCTTTTATGTGGCCCCTTATTACCTACTACATACATACTTGACCTACGAGATCCTAGCGATGATAATGCGAATATCGCCTCAGCATAGATAGAAGAGTACACTCGGCACTAAACAATACAGTAGCAGTAATCTTAATACTGTCATCAAGCATGTATTTTCTATCTAGCTAAGCATGACACAAACAGCACGCAGGCCGATGTAAACCCTGGAAGTTTCTACTCCTTACCTAAAAATATTACCAAAATTTTTAACACACTTCTACTCTACAGCGATTGCTCGGGATGTATGGGCAGCGTGGTGGTCTCGTTGCTGGGAACGCTGGGGATGTCCTTCATCATGGGGAAGGTGAGGACTTCCTTGATACTATATGGTTGTCAGTTTTACATCTAAGTACCACCTTGAATCGGTTTTGTCATACCTATAGTTATCCGTCAGGAACATGGCTACTCTGTCGATACCCATGCCGAAGCCTCCTGTGGGTGGTAAACCGTATTCTAGAGCTTGGCAGAATGTTCTAAAATAAAATGGTTAGTTCCTCTGTACTCAAAACTCGACTAAGAACTCGCGTACTCATCGATGACTTGAGCTTCCACGTCGCCCTTCTCCTTGTCCTTGGCCTGCTCAAGGAATCGCGCCCGTTGATCGAAGGGGTCATTCAACTCTGTGTAGGCGTTACAGATCTCCTTCGTGGCTACGAACGCTTCAAAGCGTTCAGTCAGACCTGGAACGGCGCGGTCCGCTTTGGCTAGAGGAGACATGCTAGAAGCTGTTAGATGCATAGCAAAAGTCGTTCTCGATAGGAACCTACATTTGGGGATGGCCCTTGATGAATGTTGGATTGATGCACTTGGACTCAATGTATTCTATCAAGGTTCAGAGGTTAGCAAAGTGTTAATGCTCAAGTAAAAAAGAAAATCGGAAGTAACACGTTAAAATACTCACCTCCAACCATCTTATCAATCATTCTTGAGGCCGTTAGGGGTGGTGAGCAGTCTAGCTTCTGCTTCTGGAGCAAAGATTTGAAGAACTCTAGGCTTTCATCTGTGTGGAACTGATCGGCAGGTGGGAATTTGGTTCCTGTCGCCTCTTCGAGAGCTGGAATCATGTCGATACGAGGCCAAGGTGCCTCCCAGTTGATGGTGTGCTCAGTACCATCCTGTGTATGATACTTGGTGACGTAGGAGCCAGTAACGGACTTGACGAGGCTACTGACCATCTCTTCTGTAAGGTCCATAACGTCGTTCACGTCGAAAAATGCACAATAGAATTCCATTGTAGTGAACTCCGGGTTATGTGTCACTACGAGAAGTCAGTTATTGCTCCTGCTTTGGGGCAGGCCCGGGCCGGATGGGTATACTCACAATCTATGTCTTCGTTGCGGAATTGGCGGCCTATCTCGTACACTCTTTCCAACCCTCCGACAACAAGTTGCTTAAGGTAGAGCTCGGGAGCGATTCGCATGTAAAGCTCCATTTGGAGATCGTTGTGGAATGTCTTGAAAGGGCGGGCGGTAGCACCACCTGCATCTTTGTGAGTGACTGCGTTCATTGCCTCAAGTACCAAGAGTTTAATTGTTTAATTGGAGATCTTACCGGCAATCTTGTTCATCATCGGCGTTTGAACCTATGAAGATGTTAATTGTGGGCGCCTTTTGAGTGCTAGGCAAAATGTACCTCAAGGAAATCTCTCTGATTCAGGAAGTCTCTAATAAAACCAATGATTTTGGCTCGCGTGATGAATGTATTGCGGGTCGAGTCGTTCATAATCAAGTCTAGATATCTCTGTCTGAAGCGCTGCTCCTTGTCCTTGAAGCCGTAGTGCGCCGAGGGAAGTTGATGTCTAAGATTCGTCAGTCATTTCGATTGAACTTCTCTACCGCCTTCCCAACGGTTGACTTACAAGCATGGAGTAAGGAGTGTGATCTCGCGGGCAAAAATACTCAGCTCGCCCACGTCTCGACTCTTAGGATTGGTTCTGCCAGGGAAACCGACAACGCCGATCCAGTCTCCACGTCGCAGGTGCTCGTGCTGCTGGAGGAAGGGTACATCTCCAGTGGCCTCGTTCGCTTCGCACATAACCTGGACATTGATGCCCTCGGCCTTGCAGTCGTAGAATCGGAGGGAGGCACCGTAGGATCGCTGGGACATAATGCGCAGGCCAATGCGGATCTCGACGTCCTTTCGCGACTCGCCCGACTTGATATCGGCATACTTCTCGTGGAAATCGCCGAGCTTAGCGTTGACATGGAATTTATGAGGGTAGCTATGAAAAAAGTGTCAGTCTATCTATCGGCAGGGTTAGTTTGTGGAGCGCATCGCCGTCGTACGGGTTGGGTTCCTTAGAGGCGCGAAAGCTCTCGATCTGTCTTGAGCGAATCTCGAAGTATTGCTAGTGAAAGGGTGTCAGCCGATGTTTACAATAAATATAAAATAAGAGGTGAACTCACATTGGGAGTCAATTCCTCCTCCTTCTCCTTGGGCTTTCCAGGAACCTTGGGGGCACTGGCCTGGGCCTTCTCTGCCTTCTTGGCTTTCTCCTCGGCGGTCTTGCGCTGTTTCTCGCGGCGCTTGAGCTCCGTCTTGGAGATCATCTCGCCAGTGACAGGGTCCTTGTGCAACTTCTGCTGCTGCTCGGCCTCAGCGGGCGCGGCGGCCGCTTGGGCGGGCTCTGTAGGCTCGGTGGGAGCCATGATAGGAGGCGTGATCGAACGTTGTGATGCTGGTGTCTAGGAGTTGAAAGGTCCCAATATCGTCAGGCACAATCGCCAGAATGGGGTAAAAAAACACGAGACCTAACACCCAAGATAAATTTATCACAGTTTGACTCACTACCTACCGCACCAATGCCGGTTTGTGTGTCATAGATGGCGGGGTGGAGGGGTACGCGGGGCAGAACCGGACAAAACTGTGCTAACCGTATTTTATCGATAATGAAACGGTAGAAATATTAAAGTCTTGGCAGTGCCCCGGAACGTGCATATTTTCTACATATGTACGTATTGGGTGGATGCCTTCTAGTAGGTAGCAAGCCATCCGCGACTGTTTCTTCCTACTTACTAGGTCGTGCCTTTTGACTTTCTGATTTAAAAATAGTGTCTATATTCTTCAAAATGCAGTGAAGCCTCAGTCTATCAGTTCTACTCCATGGGAAGTTATAAGTTGAATTATAAGGATAGCAAGGAGGCAGACGCGGTGGTGTTGTCACTGGTGTGAATCGCAGCGCGCCCTCGTATCGCCAACAACGTCCTCCAAAAAGAATTTCGACGTGTCTGTGTCTGTTGAACCCAATATTCTTCAGGCTTAACATGCAGAACTTCTTGAGAGCTTCACTGACGGACTGAACAAGACAGCTCTAGTCTAGGTAGGCGCCCAACTGCACCGCCACAGCCAATTCCTCACATCATGTTTGGACTAGGCCAATCGTGGTTGGCCCTGTTGGCCATGGATATATATCTCTCCTGCAGTCTGGCCTTTTCTACGGAATGTGACACCTTGCAACTTCATCTAATAAAGACCAAACACCAGAGATCTAAACAATCGTTAACGAGCCATGTCTCGTAGACAGACAAGATCACAAACTAAAACAATTAGTACCAGTACTACTCTGCCAGGTACAGAGGCTCTCCCTTCGGACAAGCCCAATACCAATCTTCCATCAAATGATGGGGTTTATCGGCTACCTACGACGCTCACTCGTGCCATCACGGGCCTCAAAGCCAGTGACCACAAAATCCTACTGCGGAAGCAGACATGGCTTCGACAATACTCCCTAGAAGTCCCCAGTCTCTTCACCAGCCACGCAGACGTCCTGAATGCCACGCTGGTGTTCGCCCAAGAGGAAGCTGGCACAGCAGTCTGTATTGCGCCGAACGGCATGCTTCTGACCTGCTCACATTGCGTTGCTGAGAACGCAGACGAGCTAAACGAATCGAGAAACCGCTGGCTTCTATTCAGATCTGGGGTTGCCGTGAAGGCGGTTTGCGTAGCGTGGGACGAGAGACGTGACCTCGCACTTCTACGAGTCGACGCCGTCCAACAAGAGGGTGAAGACGGCGGCAGCCCGTCGCCTTTCCCATTTGTCTCGATAGGTCCCACGGCGCCGGCCCTGGACTCACGGCTACTGTGCGTTGGACACCCTGGAAGCGAAGATCTAGAAGCGTCTCAACCCGGGATCAAGACTAACTATGACGTTCTTCACGTTAGCACTGGCCGCTACCGCGGCTGTGCCGATGGTCAGGATCCCCAAGACAACTCGGAGATTGGTGCTTTAATGCATGATTGCTGGACGTATTGGGGCCATAGTGGCGCGCCATTACTAGATTTCAAGACAGGTAAACTCATTGGGCTGCATTCTTCCTGGGATGACGAAACGGGAATGCGCAGAGGGATACCTCTTGAGGCTATTCTCGAATTTCTTAACGAGAACAAAGACCATGTGCCCTTCATTATTGAGTAAATGAAGCATTGATCAACTATCTATGCTGTTGAAATTACTGCTATGATTTCACTTGACGTCCGCGCACGAAAACTTTCTTAATGTTGCGGTCGTCCCCCGTCATAATGAACTTATCGAATATCGTCTTCATGGTATCTTGTTCTTCGACCATAGTCATGATCCCAGGCCTTGAGCTCTCTGAGTCAATCAGCAACGCATCGAATTCCTTTCCGGCCGCGAAACTACCAATCTTGTCATCCAAGCAACAGACCCTGGCCCCACCAAGAGTCGCGAGATAGAAGATCTCATTAATCGACAGTCCCCTTTCTTCACCTTGGCTCAAGACTTCCCTAGCATTTGAAGCGACGAGCGCCTGTCGCATGGCATCCAATATGCTGCTCGAGAATCCGCCGCCGCTGTCCGTCCCCAGGCCAACCTTCATATCGCGTTGGAGGAACGTGCGCACGGGCGCCGCCATGAAGCCGCCGCCGACGGTCATGTTAGAAACAGGGCAGTGGGCGATGCCGCAATCGAGATCCTTGAGACGTCCGAGTTCGTATTCGGATACGTAGCAGCAATGGGCCAGGATGGAGCGCTTGGTAAGCAGGCCGAAATGGTTGTACAGGTCCACCTCGTTGTCGAATGTCGGGAACAAGGTCTTCGTAAACGACATCTCCTGCTCGGCTTCGTTGAAGTGCGTCTGGATGGCGAGGTCTGGATCGGACTTGGCGATCTCTCCTAGTCCGGCGAGCAAGGCGTCCTCACAAGTAATAGCGAAGCGAGGCGTCAGCACGTACTTAACGAGCTTGCCCTCGGGATCAATGCTTCTCATGTGTGCGATGCAATCCCGAGTATCGCTCAACGATGATTCCACTGTCTCGTCTCGGTAGTAGTCTGGTGCATTGCGATTCATGTTACATTTCCCCACGAATGCTCGCTGCCCCTTTTCGAGACAGAGGTCGGCCAAGATCTTGGTGGCTTCAGCATGCATGGATCCGTAGTAAGATGCCGTCGTTATGCCCTGCTGAAGGAAGCCATCAACACAGCTGGCGTAGACACGTCGCGCGTAGTCCGGATCACGGAAGCGAGCCTCGTTCGGAAACGTAACTTTATCCAACCAGTCTAGGATATGCATGCTTTGTCCGAGACCTCGCTGTGCCCATTGAGGCGCATGATTGTGCGTGTCTACGAAGCCCGGGATGAGAAACTGTCCGCGCTCTAGGAAGTGAACGTCATATTGAGGCCCCGATAGTCCCAATGAGGTCAAGTGTTGCCCGACTGACTGTCTTGGGACGGATTTCACTAGATAAGATATAACGCCATCTGGATTCACAATTATCAAGCCATTCTCTATTATTTCCAGTTGATCTGGGCCGAGGCTGTGAATCAGTGGACCGTGAAAGACTTGATATCGAGCCATCTTGAAAGCTATCGTAACGAGATCTCAATTCCTTCCCCTGGCCCTGTCAGTAAGTATTTAGCTGCCGGCGCTCAGCTACTCCACTTCTCCGCAACGTGCGGGGAAAGGTCCAGATTTACCATCAGAGAGGAATATCTAGCCTTGTTTTTTGATGACTTGCTTGTCGGACTACTACTGATAGCGGCGGAATGAGATTGTGATCGGGGATGAAACAGCAGACATTATCTAAATTTTGTTTAACTCCTGTTGATAATGGGAGCATGGTTTCTAAAATTAGCCAATTACTCACTTACTTAGCCAACCAGACTTAGCGTGGATAGTGCAATAACTACAGAGTACGATTCGTCATGTACGTACGTATCCCTTCATTATCACAAATAGGTCCCTAAGATAGGCATAATAGCTCCAATAATGCGCTATTACTCTAATCACGGCTCCCATTATCAACAGGAGTAAACAAGACTTGTATACATAGTCAGATAGCGTCCACGAAGATGTTTCAGAGGTCTTTTACTACCTCAAGTACGGGGCTCCCAATAACCGTTTGTATGTACGAACGCCGGGTTACTGGGTTCTTATTGGCGTAGTCGATCTATGGAACCCAATGCCGGTGCTCAACTTGGTTCCGGCTCGGGAACGGACTAATACGGGAGTGACAGTATTCGATCAAGCTATGTTTTCAAGTATAAAGGGCCTTGTTAAGAAACCCGGCATCGTGTGATGGAGTGATGGCGACTGCTTGGCTACTAGCCTTCACCACACAGACTTTGATAGAACCAGATGAGTTATCGTAGCGATTGTACAAGGCGTGCGTGTAGAATTTATTGATCTTCCTGAAAAGTTCCCTCCGTCATGACGCCGCTCCTGTAGCTTGATGAAACAGAGCACATATCTAGTCATAAATCGTAACGAGCGTTTAGCAATATACTTCACGCAGAAAAAATGGTCCTCGTCCACCCCACCGCAGATCTTTTCGACATCCTTAACGTGACACTATCTTTCTAATCCTAGCAGTTTTTGAAGGGGTTTGGAACGTTATGGCCAGTCGGGAATGTATTGCAAGGTCGGGTGTTCGGGCCACTTGCGACCTAAATCCTTCATCAAGTGCTGTAGCTCCAACGGTAATGCCTGCCAATGACATGGCAACCCAGACAACCGTGAGAACTCCAAGTTTAGGGGGGCAGAATCTAAGTGAGGTTAGTTAGCTAATATGGACCAAGTCTGTGCATGAAGACGTACTCTTCCGAACTAAGACCAACAAACCCACCCCAAAAGAGCCACTGCGAAATCCAAAGGAGCATGGCTATGACCACGGCCCCATAGAGTTCCTGTGAAACCCGTTCGTTTGGGCCTTCAACTGAAAAAGTGCCATACACCGTGTTTCCCCACTCAGCCCTCCGCAATGGCGTTGCTTCTGAGCTCCTAGTCTTGTCCATGCTACATGACGCCCGCATGAACTGGAAAATCACCACGCTGTTGAGAGCAAGCGACACGAGTGCTCCAACATACATGATTTTTGCCGGCCCTCCTCTCTCCGCTCCTTCCAGGCCTCCAAAGTAGAAGCTGTGTTTCCAACCATACTCGACGGTCATAACCATGTAATATGATGATAAAACCTGGAGGATCATTTCCGCAGATAAGAAAGACACGGCCGGGGAGAAGTCCATCGGTTCGAAAGATTTTATGCCAAGCAGCAAAACTAGTACCCAAGTAGGTCGGGGCATTGTGCACCAGAGGAGAATCGACTCAACAAGAGGGACGTCCTCATAGCCAGGGGACTTCTGGATAAGAACCGTATTGAACAAGTTTGCAAGGAGTTGAAGAATGGCGATCACCGTCCCCTTGAAAATCCAACACGACGGGCGCGTGTCCCATGATAAGCCGCGTACGGATCGATGTATGCTTGTTCTCCGACTAAGAAATACGGCAAACAGAGCACTTAGATTGACTATAGCAAGGCTTCCGAGTTTCCACTCATTCGAGGGACATGTTTCCGTTGCCCCAACAGATCCCACATGGGTGCCATTGGCAACATATGAACCTTTGGATGGTTTCATAATCCACCGCCATGGGATTATCTCGAGAGGGGTAATGGCGGCTAATTGACGCCAATTATCTGGCAGACCATGCCAGTCGTGCACATTGCTACAAAGATCGTGGAGCCAATTTACATAGCCTATTCGGGTCTCGAATATCTGCTGGCACGACCCTTCGCAAGAATCGTAGCTGATGTTGTGGCAGTAGCAAGCTCTGTCAATTGCGTGCCTGACTTTGCAGTAGCCGCGTGAGTCGAGCTCGCAAGCATCGGTTGCACACTTATCAGTAAGCTCGATCACTTGCTTCGGCATATCCGCGATACCCCTGGGCCACTGCCAGTCCTCGATTGGGACGTACGCGAATCCTGTGGTTTTGAGCGTATCCATCCAGTGATCGGGCAAGGACGTTGACCCACAGGTGACGTTAAGCCATAGCCGCTCTTTAGTCAAGTCTATCTGGTCTTGTCCTGGCTCCCAACAGGGTTCCTCATTCAGGTTCATAGTAAAGGCGCCGCAGAAGCATTTTTTATCGAAATAATCACCATCTTCGATGCTGCGTTGAATGAGGTCATAGCCAACAGTTTGAGTATCCAGAACGGTCATGGACCGTAGGTGCTCATTATATTCCCAAGGACGAGCGGCATTTCCGGTATGCTGGGTAGTGCTTGTGAAGCTACAGGAGGCCATTACATGTTGAAATGGTTCCATCGATGAAGCAGAAACCGAACCGGTCAGGCATGTTGGTGCATAGTAAGTCACGTCAACTGGGTCGTAACCTTCAGCTAGGGAGACCGGGGAGAGATTTTCCAACCCATTTGCGTCGCCGACATCAACAAGCCATGTTCGACCGGTGATGTTACGAATCCATAGATACAGTTGCGCTTTGGCAAGTACTGATCTACCACAGTATGGGAGATACTGCCGGACAAGATCAGAAGAGAATTCTACGTTGAGACAACTGAGCTGAGTCAGCCACTGGGTGTATGTGCAGATAATCCCAAAGTACGAGGTGCATCGTTTGCTGGTACATTTGGTCATGGCACTCAGCCAGGTGGATTGATCCTGTTGAGCGATGCATTGTGGCATAGGGGCCAAGTCTTCGGGGTTAACCCAGCCCTTGTAATTGTTTTGCGGAGTTAAGGACCGACCCTCCTCCACATTGTCATGATGATTATGGTTAGCGCTGGCGGCGGCATGGAGCGCTTCTGCGGTGCTAATGTCAGAGACGATAGAGTTATTGGGGGAAATACCTCTTGCAGATACTTCTCTGCAAACCCCGGCCAGACTCCCGACCATCAATAATAGCACATGACGTGCGATTGATGGCTTCATCTCGCCGGCGCCTTGTGCTTCGATTACCTTAGTGTGGAAGAATAAGTCGCGGGGGAGGGCGTTTCACTCGGGAGATGCTGCTTATGTTGGCGGGTCATCCATTATCCGCGGGAACCTATCAGCACGAAGGGTGTACAGTATTGCACCAAATAATTTGTCGATGAGCTTATGATTGAACCCGTCGTATTGCAAGGTGGATATTGATGTTGTATGTAGAAGTAATGGAGATAATTGATACCTAATGCAATCACTGTGGGAGGTAGCCATAAAGGCACTGTTCCTCCGTGCCTGTCGTAGAAAGCGGAACAGCTGCCAACGCGTGAAAGCAGCCCATGACTGAAGTCTTGAGAGCATCATCGTTCTTAGTGACGTTGAATAGGCTAAGGCCATTCATTGAGTTGTGAATTTTCGAAACATTCTCTCGGAATAAAATAAGCTCAACAACTACTGCTGCCACCGGTCTTATTTACACTAAACCTCCTTCCGAAGCTCAATCGATTCTGTCTTCCCACCATTTCCGGCTTCCCCATTCACTCCAACAACCTTCTCAACGGCGTGGACAGCTTCATCTGCGAGTGCCTTATCTTCGAATACTGTTGCGGGTGAGAAGATCAATTAGCCAAATCGTATGCCAACTTGAGGATTGAGAGAGGGTAGCACTTACGGAAAGCGAGTTCTTCCAGGGTTCGTCCGAATGTTTCCGGGAAGAAGAAGTATACGAAAGTGATTTCATATGCCAGGAAGACGACGTATGAGATGAGATAACGCCAGCCAGCGTTCTGGAGTCCGATGGGGTTGACGAAGGTGGTAAAGAAACCAGCTAGGCGACCCCATAGCTGGAAGTAGGCAATACCGCGAGATCGCTCTGCGTACGGCCATATCTCGACCATGTAGGCTGCGAAAAAGCAACCTCGTCAGTATACACATATATAAGAAGAATAGGACGTTGGATAGGCTTACTGTAGGTGAGCGCATTGTAACCTAAGTTATAACATGGCGAATAGGCGAAGATAAAGAACAGGACGGCACGACCCGCGGCAGTGTTCGGGTTGCCAGAGTTCTTGCCATCGATGGCGTACTTCATGGTGATTGTCCAGCTGATGTATACGAGGAGCAAGCTGCAAGTGCAAGCCAGATACATGACACGACGTCTAAACTGCTTGACGAGAAGAGATGCGATCACTCCACTCACCAAATTCCACGACGCGATCTACATCACCCAGTTAGCCTGCCGAATGCTAAGAGAAAATTCCTCTCTCTTAGAGCGCGGGTGACACCTACTGCTACGTTGATCTTCTGTTTGAATACGGATGATGTCTGTCCAATGGCCTCAAGGATATCGCCAAGGTAGTATGAGATTACTTGAGGCCAAAACTGAAGGTCAGTTTTCTAACACTGCGGTACATAAACTGGGGAGTAACAATTGCTTCGTTGAGATTTATGTAGACTTACGTGTGTTTCCAGACCACTGAGTGAACAGTCCCAACATGGTGCTGATAAGCAAACGACGGCGATTTCCGCTAGTGCGAACCAGATCGATCATGGATTTCTTAGAGTTTTCCAGCTCAATGCTGATTGTCGTCTGCAGCTGAGCATATTCGGCCTTGACAAACTCAGACTCGCGGTCTCCTTCAGCGTGATACTTGGCGAGGATGTCGTATGCCTCCTCATGTCGCTCTTTGGTGATGAGCCACCTGGGAGATTCCGGGACTAAGAAGATGAAGGTGAGTTGAACAAGCGAGGGGACCATCTGCAACCACGAGGGAATGCGCCATGCGTAGTTGCTCATAATGTTGTTGGTGCCGAAAGTGATTCCTGCGGCTAATAACTGTCCGACGAAGTACGAGACGTTGAAGAGTGAGGTTAGAACCGGGCGTTCTTTGGGATACGACAGCTCGCCGATTAGAGACGAAGCTGAGACGATACATGTGGGTATGCCAAAGCCCAGAATCAGACGTGCGACGATGTATTGACCAACTGTGTCACCGTTTGATGAGCCTCTATTCCGTTCTCTCATCGACAGAACACAATACTGGTATATCGCGGAACCATCTTTCACTTACCATGAACTGAAAGACCTTGAATAAGGGCACCGATCACCATAATCACCGAACCACCGAAAATTGACCAACGCCGGCCAAACCTGTCGTTTATCCTACCAATGAAGGGTAGAGATAAGATGGCGCCTAAAGAGTAACTGGCAGCGATAATCCCCTTAACAGGACCAGTGGGGTCGTCGAAATCTGTGTTCCGTCAGCGTCTATATTCATATCGCTCGAGCAAAACACAGTCACAAGCACCCCTACTTCGACTGCAAGGTACTCATGGGATAAACTCACACTCTATCCATGAGGGCACGATCTGAAGAGCATTGATGAGTTGCGAGTCGAAACCCGACGTCAACTCGATTCCCATACAAGTAGGGAAGAGGAGAAAATATAGCATGCGCAAGTTCGGCTTCTGGTACCACGGCACCTTGTCCTCGTTGACGATACGGGTCAGGATGGGATCTGACGCGCCCGTCTGGGCCTTCTCCGCGGATTTGAAAGTGACCATCTTCACTTCTCTCGTTATGGTGAAGCTTTTCCTCTCGAATTCCCTGCCGTTATGAATGGGAGTCACCAATTACTCAGGATGAAGTGTCTCGAAGGACACGCCAACTACTAAGAGGAAAAGGTACGGCCATATTATGGATGCTTGTTTGGCTGATGCGGTCTATCTTATATCCCTCTTAGACTAATACATACCGTAATGCCAATGGTAAGTATTCCTTGTATGTTCTCTTCCACAAACCCCGGCCACCGAACCCTCACTGGCCCAACCCGAAGTATGGGGTCAAGAAAGCTGGGGTGGGCTGGAACCTCCTGCACGCTGCACGACAGAAGTTTCCCCAAAGGGGGTCCAGATATGCCAAGAATGTCGCCGGCAAGCTTAGCGAAAGGTGGGGGAATGGGAGGCTGGCGAGCCATTGGTATAGGTATATTCCCCAGAAATGGTAAATCCGGGGAGATAGGTAATAGCCATAGGCCATCAAGCCCTTACACAGTCGAAACGAAATTGAGAGGTCACTCTATACGAAAATCTATCATACGTACAACCCGTCTCCCGCACCCTTGTGTTATCGGCGAGGCTTCCCGGCTTACATCGACCCTCACTATCATTCTTACACCAATCGACATCGCATGTTGGACATCTTAGCTCGAACTAGGGTCCGCGCCAAGGCGGAATGGTAGCCTTCGTCGCCGACAAGGAACTCCACTACCGAGAGACTGAAGGAAAAGGAACGATGTCTCTGTAAATGTTGTGTAGCACTTGCCAAGGGAAAGGATTCTGCGTCTGCCACGTTCCCGGATCGTTGGCCGAATAATTCAGCTCTGGCATCAATAACAACGAACGATGAGCGGGGTTCAATGTGTAAGGGATGGGTGAGATCAGATGATCGTGCAGCTCAGCGCAGTTAATGAATCCAAAGTATAACCCAAATCCTAATGGTTTTTTTCATACACAATCTTTGATTCGTCCGAATCAGGAATGTGTCACCCGCAGAAAAGCAGCAAGGGTGCAAGCGACGATGCATGGCTCGGTAGTTCGCGACATCTCGACGGCGACATCGTCGGCAACGGCGATTTCAACGCTTTCTTTGATTTTGTTTCAACGAAATTGTTGTCGTTTCCTGTGGAGATGTTTATTGTTGTATTTTTAATAAATTTTCCACGTGCTTCGCTTCGCGAGCATTGCTGTTGAGCCTCCTGTTTCTCCATCTATCTATCCCAGCGCCTTGGTCTTACATATTAGCCTAAAGAGATACCCAAGGCCTTGGGACATGCGAATTCAGCGCTGATTTAGGAAATAGCAATTGTCAATTTACCCTATTGGTCCATTGATTGCTCCTGAGATCGGATGAGCCAACTATCTGGCCTTCGCCATGGAGTCGTGTACAGCAGACCGACGCTTAAGCGAACACTACCTCATCTATTCTTCCGGCGTCTTGGGGTCTTTGTGGATATGGGAGAAAATGATCTTGATTGACCTGATACCTATGCTGGCACGAGGATCAAGGTTCATCGCGCAGGCCCGAAGAGGGGCTATCTTTTTATCGAATACTAATAGACTAATAGTGATCGTGGGAATCTAAAATGTGTTCAGCAGGCATTCGTTCAGACAACAGGCCGAAGATGGAGTTTGATAACGTAAATGGAGTTGCGATTCTGCGACGGCGAGTGGTATTGTACATCTTATTACTCTGCTACAAGAATAGGAATTTATGCCACTATTCATACCTAGGTAGCTTCCGAATCCGTCAAACAACAGACGTTGTTGCCTCTAAACGATTCTAAGGATATTAATACCGTCCAGGCTGTTCTCACTAATCCCAAACAGCCTCATCAGACCCCAAAAGCGACGGCATCCGATCCCAACCCGGTTCGAAACCATCAACACTCGCACTATGCCTCAAGAACCTCATCTCGCCAAACTGAGAGCGTCTCGTCTCAAACAACGCCCCCTCTTCCTCTCTCTTACTCTCATCCCCTCCAAGAACAGTACAATCCTCCCCCTCAAACCCAGACCTCCCCTCAAACTGCCCAAGACTTCTCAAATACTTCCCCACGCCAGCAAGCGAGACATCAACCACATACGCACCCACGCTCCTCCCCGCCTCACGATCTTTCTCGCGATGATACACCGCAGCACAAATACCCGCAGCAAGCAAGTATCCCGCGCCATGATCAAGCGCCTGGCACGGCAACGCCCTACTCGCCTCGCCCATCCCATACGCCGCAGCCTCAGCAACATTAATTCCACTGCACGCTTGTACAAGGGAATCGAAACCACGTCTACCCTTCCATGGCCCCTCGGGTCCAAACGCAGATAAATTCGCCACAATGATCCCCGGATTCGCTCTCCCGAGCTCTTCAGCACCCAGTCCGCGCGCGACAAGACTGCCGGGTCTATACCCCTGCACCACGACATCCGCAGTACGAGCAAGGGTCAAGAAGCGCGCCCTGTCGTCCGCGGAATCGAGATCGAGTCGGATACTCCTCTTCCCGCGCGCAAATTCCCTATCTAGACCAGGCAGGTCGGGGAGATGCGGACTAGTCACCCAAAGCACGTCTGCGCCGTGCGCCGCGAGAGTCTTTCCTGCTACTGGGGCGGCGATGACGCGGCTGAGTTCGAGGACGCGGAGGCCCGATAGACAGCGCTGCGTTGAACCCCCTTCACGTTTA
Organism: Xylaria cubensis; assembly: GCA_022385715.1. Taxonomy (NCBI): domain Eukaryota; kingdom Fungi; phylum Ascomycota; class Sordariomycetes; order Xylariales; family Xylariaceae; genus Xylaria; species Xylaria cubensis. Next base: position 107,101 of record MU279060.1, on the reverse strand, counting down.
CGATGGATAATAGGGGTAGATGGAGAAGAGACATCAACCCTCCGTAATCTTACAGGTAGATCAGCCACAGCCCTCGCCTGCGGCGCCGCGTCCCACTCGTCGAAAGACCGAAGGGCATAAATTGCCAATCCCTTTTCCTCAACAGCCACAGTCTCCAGCTCGACACTCTTCCAGCGCCGCGTACGCTCACTGACAGCTGCGCGATCGGTACAAGTATCAGGTAATCCAAGAAGCTTAAGAGCACCTTTCCGATGGTGCGGGAACGCGTCGTGGATGCGCACGTGTCCGTCTGCCGTGGGATGTAGCCCCCCAATTGGACCCCAGGTCTCGGTTGGGGGTTTTCCGGCGAGGGTATATAGACGCTCACATTGGAATTCGAGGATTGCGTGGCGGAGGGGGACTTTGGTTCGTGGGATACTACTCTTGTCCGAAGAAGAAGTAGTAGTACGGGTGAGTGCGGAATGTGCTACCGCGGCACCCAGCGCGGATAGTGCGATGGTTCCTTGCGCCAGATGGCCGATCTTGAAAGATGATGGGATCACGGGACGTAGTGTCTGCTCTGATGCGCCGTTTAGACCTGGTAGAGATAGGGATGAGAGCGCGGATGGTGGGAGGTCCAGGTGCGTCCAGATCTCTTTGACGATGTCGAAGGGCGTGAATGAAGCCCGGCTAGCCATGACGCTTTTCTTTTAATCAATGGACAAGTCGTCCAGGTAAATGAATCGAAATTCTGTACTCCGTAGGCTTCCTGCCCTGTAAGAGGATGGATGTATTATGCTGTTAAATCCCAATGAAGTTACTGGATCCGCAGGTACGACAAGATGCCTCGCGTAACTACTTGGCTAATGAGATTAATATGTATATGGAGACTTTTATACAAATTTCTGATACATTAGGAAATGCCTTGGCTTGCGTTCTCTCTACTTGGATATATAAGTGAGTCTGTGGTGTTTGGGGAGTGGTCACCTCACCTAAATCGGATTCGCCGTGACAAGCCGCGTCCTCCCGTTCCAGACCGACCGGACCCTGATCGGAGTGATAATCGCGATTGACTACCGAGGTATCTAGCTTGCGAATAATAGCTTCGCGACATCTCATTGTGATTCATTCCTGTAGTCCGGTTCCTAGCGCCTAGGTTTAGCGTACTTCTGTCCATAATCAACTATTCCCGGCGGTACGGCCTTGTTGAGAGCGAGTCACATTGGTCAGGTCCCAAAGAAAAGAGGGAGTTCATGACCAGCTAGACAGATATTGGATAGTTATCCGCTGCATCCTATAATGTACACATCTCATACAATAGACAATATACAGTGTAAAGCTGTCTGCCGCGCCAATACATGAATTAAGCCGCCGACGCTGTCTAAAGATGATACTCCCCTCGCTATGCAAATTCAAGTTTTGTTACACGTCGGCAGACATCAGCAGGCCGCTCGACTTCCGCCGCCGAATCCTCAATACTATTTTCTGTTTGATCCCAGCAAATGCTGAAGCGTCTTCGTCCCTTTTTCTTCTTCGTTTCTGGGAGTGTGTTAGTTGCCAAGTGCTAAAGTTGGGTAGCATATAAAAAGGGGGAAAGACATACTTGTCAAATCCAAGCAGTTTCAAGATTACGGGAATCAGGTGTAACTGCACTTTTGTATCTTTTGCCTCAAGGAATTGTAGGAAGACCGTCTTGAGGTACGTAATATCCACACCGTTGTTCATGGTGCTTGTGCTTCCTCCTCTACCTCTCGTTGAGTTGGGCCCGCTGCTGGGGTTGAGCTTGGACTGCATAGTTTTCAGCTCCTTATTCGTTCTTTCGTAGCGGCCCTGAGCCTCATCCAGCAGCTTCCTCAAGTTGGCCTTCTGCTTCTCTGCGTCGCGGACCTGTTGCTCAGACGCGTCCAGGGCTGAACGCAGACTTGAGACGGTGGAACGCATGTCCTCAGTTTCGGCTGTTGCCTTCTCCTCGATTTGTTCCAACTCTATTTGCCGTTGTCTCCATTCCTGCGCGCTCGCTTCGAGAGCGTCTTTCTCGGCTTTGAGAGCTTTGCTTTCGCGTTCTAATTCGCGGACTCTAGTCTTGAGTTCTTCAGCCTCGCGAGCGCGCCGTCGACCAAGGGTTGACGTCTCATCTTCGATTCGGTCACGGTCTTCTATTGCTGCCTCCATTTGAGCCCTCATGTCGCGAACCCTTGCATCAGCCTTCTCATTCTCCTCTTTTATTCTTCGCCGCATGGTCTCTGTCTCGCGGGTTCTTTCCGCCAGATGCTTATGCGCCTCTGCTAGCTCTTCCTGAAGGCTCTCAACTTGATTCTGCGCCTCCTTCAGTTGGGTCTCTAACTCTTTGTTCTCAGCACGCATTGACGCCAGTAGACCTTGGGCATTCTGATACTGTTGGGTCTTCAGGTCAACTTCTTCCTTAGAAAGAGTCTTCTCTTTCTGTAGCCTGGCAACGTCATCCTCGAGTAGTTTGGCCCTGGGTCGAAGACCGGACAACTCGAATCGCAATGTTTCAAGGTCTAGAGAGGCCTTTTCCGCTTTGGCAATAATCTCCGCTTTCTCGGCATCTAGCCGCCTGTAATCGCGACCTAGAACTCGCTTCTCGTCCTCCAACTTGGCACGAGAAGTCTTTTCGACTGACAGTCGGTCGTTAAGTAGTTTGATCTCAGACTCGCGGTCGGAAGACAGGCGCTGAACGCGGCTTACTTCATTCTTCAGCTCTTTCTCTCGTTTCTCGAGAACACGCAAGTCGTTTTGCTTGGACGCGAGCTCGTCACGAGCAGTCTTCAAGTCGCTAGAGTCTTGCCTAAGACTCTTCATCTCAGTTTGTGCCTTCGCAAGTATTTCCTTGAAATTTGACAGCTCCTTAAAACGATCTTGAGCAAGCTTCTGTGAAGCACCCATATCGGACTGCAGGGTGCGTTTCTGGATCTTCAGCTCCTCTAATTCCTTTTTGATCGATTCATATTCAGCCTCCTGCTTGGATGTAGATGCAGTGGTATTTGCCTCAATCAACTTCATTTGCTCTTCCATATCAGCAACCTGCGCTCCATGAGCTTTCAGCTTTTTTTCTAATTCGGAATTGGCCGCTTGGAGCTCGGTTATTTGCTTTTCAAGCTCTTGATTCTTTCTCTTAGCTTCAGTAGCGTCTTCACCATTTTCTATAAGGCTGTCACGCAGCATTGCAATCTCTTCTTCCCGGTCATTCATCTGTCGCACTCTCTTGTCGCATTCCTCCTGCTTGGCGGCAAGCAACTTCTCGAGCATCGAGAGCTCGGTGATGGCTCCAGCATCGTGGCTTTTAAGGGAAGAAGAGCCTATAGACTCTAGTGCTTTGTCATTTGTAATGTCTGAAGCTGTCTGCGGAGCGCCGCCTTTCTTCTTCTTCTTATTCTTCTTCTTAGCCGATCCAGTTGTAGGGGTGGTTGGCTCAGCTGTCTTGGGAGCCAACTCAAGCAGCTGAGTGGTCGCGTCTGTCTTTCTGTATTCCTCGAGTTGGCCATTCAAGCTAGCTATTTGCTTTGTCATCTCGGAATTATCCTCAGAGAGCTTCTCGAGCTCGGCGTTTCTTTCCTTATTCACGGCCTCCAACGTTTCGATTTCGGCAGTCTTAGAAGCATGAAGAGACCGTTCATTTTCCAGGCTAGCCTGATTTTTTCGGAGTTGTTCTTGTCTATCCTCAAGAGCCTCCTTGAGCAGGTTTATTTCAGCGTCTCGGGTATCTGGTCCGGGCTCATCATTGGCCTCTTGTGCATCTTGACCAGCACTTGCACCCTGTTCTTTTGAAGCAGCTAACTCTTCCTGAAGTGTCTTGACTTGTAATTCTAACTTTGCATAATCCTCAGTTTTGGAGGCCAGCTCGGTTTGTAATTTAGAAAGCTCATCATCGTAGGAGAACATGTTTTCCTGTTCGTCACTCTTTTCTAGGGCCTTATCGGCAGGTGATTCATTTGGCGGGTTAACTTTGACGCTTGTTTTCACCGTTTCTTCTAGAGCGGCTATTTGGCTCTTCAAGGTGGCTGACTCTGTTTCGGATGAGGCTACCTTTTTCTTAAGTTCATCTTTCTCAGCAGAAACACGCTTCAGCTCGTCCACGTACATGGCGTTCTGCGAGCCAAACTGATTGATATACTCTATCAGGGGTGACGGATCCTTAATGCTACTTAGTGGAGTGTGCTCTTGAACCGCCCGTTCAAAATTCTTGATTTGCGAGTGAGCTATCCGGTAGGATCGAAGGATCTCTATTAGAAGGCGTGTCAGTTAGGCCAGCCAGCCAAAGGATGGGTCGGTCCACGTACCCTGATAATTAGACTCCAACTTCTCCAACCTCTTCAGCTTCGACTTCACTTGAGGTGGCAGATCGGGGGACTGAGATGCATCGGCACTCGCTTGCTTGCTAGTATCGCCATCCTTTATCTGTGCAGAGCTGTTCTTTTCAGAAATAGCATTGTTGGCAGCCCCCTTCGTATTATCGCCGGGCACGGATGGGTTCGGGGTGGCAGAGCGACTGGCGCTGTCCGAATCATCCTCCTGCCGGATTGCAGCTTCAAACACGGCAGGATCCGGGTGCGCGGTCCCGCCCTGGCCGGGCTTCTTCGCAGGATCGGTTGAGGGTGACGCGACGGCATCGTTGGTGCTCGTATTGGCTGTTCTCTGCTCGGCGAGGGTCCTATGACGGGCCTGCTCCTCAGCTATGGTACGGTCGAGGGCATCCTTAATTCTCTAGATATAGGGCACATAGTTGTTTAGCGAATATACAAGTACAGGGCAAAGATTGACAACAGTTGCTTACAGAAAACATGTTGGCTCGCTCGTCCTTGCTCTCTCACGCTATCTGCTCTTTTGCCGGTTCTGCTCTGCTCTGCTCTGCTCTGCTCCGTGGCGACTAGGGAACCAGCGATCTGGCTTGTCTCCATGCGCGAAAAGGCAAAAGTGCTGGCGGCTTCTCACAGCTGGTCGCGTCACGAAGGATATGGTATTTGATATAATGTGGGATCAAGCAGACGGCTTCGAGACGAGGAAGACGCCAACTGTACAATTATCGCTGCTGTACTTGAAGCCGTTCGATAGCAGATGCTGGTGTTATGCAATACGTGGGCAATTGTATGATAATTCCAACTCGAGCCGGCTAAGAATTCCGACGGTCGACTCATGTACCCGATTAGTTTTCTAAACCGCCCAAAAAGAGTATGAAAGAAGGTATAATTTAAAATTGAAGACTGCGGCAACGAGGCTTACTGCCGGATGATGCTGTTGTAACTTTGTCTACTTGCGCAACCACATATGCGCTGCAGCTACCAGGTACTGTACAAGTCTAAACATGCATGTGGGTTAGCACTTCCGAGCCTTTTATTGGCTGCTCTCCGTCCTACCAGCCGAGCCAGCTACAAATTTAGGTGCATACCCTGACCCATCCAACTGTACCTAAGTAGGTACCTAACCAGTTCCCAGTTTTATTTTGTGTCGTCACCTACAACTGCACACCGATTCCCAATATCAACATCGTGTGCCTGCCTACGCCTAACCTAGGTAGCTCTGTGCACCCCTCCCAAGCCTTTCTCTCCCCCTCTATTTTATTTGTTGCCGCTATCGTCGTCGTTTCTTATACAATACACTACGTACTTGCACATTGTCGAGCACCGACCCTGCCGGTACAACACCGAGAGGCTGTCCTTTGCTCCTGTGCTGCCTCACACCATTACCACCATTTCCACTTTATACCGGCCTACATACTGTATCTCATACATTCATTTTCTTACCCCTCTTTCCGAGTCTACGTTTCCTAAACCTACCTATAAAGCAGCTCCCACCATGATCCTGTAACCCGAGCTCTCCCTCAAGCAGCAGCACCATGGTGTCCCTCTGGCCCTGGAAGGTGAGCGAGCTCCTGCCACATCACCCATCCAAGAGACAATATGCTAACTACCAAGCCGCAATTAGGGCGATGGCTTTTCCCCGGCCGAGTTCGAGAAGACACTCTCAACCCTCTCTACCAAAATAACGAATACCCAAGCTCAGCTCGAAAAGGTGCGCAACAGCTCTCGCCGCATCAAGCTCTTGTGGACCCTTTATCTCGCTTTCGCGTACCTTGTCTACGCCATCGTCTTGACGCTGGTCGTCGGATGGCAGAACTTGGGTGCCTGGGAATGGACCGGCATGGCGGGGGGGCCTGTGCTGTAAGTGACCTCCTCACATCTTTAGACCGCTGCGACTCGCCATAGATTAGTATGTTGACTCCCAAATTAGTATTTACGTCGTCCGAACCGTTGCGAACGCATACTACAGCTACCGGCTGGATACCCTCGAGACCCGCCTCAAGGACCGCAAGGCAGAGCGCTCCAAGACCATTCAGAGGCTCAAGGATGCTACCAAGTATGACTCGACCCTCGAATTGCTCGAGAAGTACGGCGGGTCAGGCGAAAAACGCAACAAGGCGAAAAATCCAAAGGACGTGAACGAGGGCACACCCGCACAGGAAAACGACGGTCCGAGGAAGAAGCATCGCCAAAGCATCGACTCTAGTCATCTCACCGGAAGAACACATCTTCCTCCACCACCTACCGCTAACATTCAACGACCGTCGACTGCTTCGGGCGTGCCCCCAAATCGGCAAGACCAGTTTTCCAGTTCACGCCTCGAGCCGATCCCATCATCTCCGCTATCTCAACCAATCGAAGAGTTCGCCCCCAACGCGGGACCTCTTCCACCAACTTACACTCAATATGAGCCTAATCCAGGCCCTCCTCGCTGGTACGATCGCATTTTAGATCTCATGTTAGGCGAGGATGAAACGGCGCCCAAAAACCGTATTGTCCTGATATGTGGCAAATGCCGGCTGGTCAACGGCCAGGCGCCTCCCGGTGTGAAGAACGTGGCCGAGCTCGGGACTTGGAAATGCATGGGCTGTGGCGCTACGAATGGTGAGATGGATGAGGGCAAAAAGATCATACAAGAGGTCCTGAGCACGAAAAACATTACTCGTGATGAGAGCAGGAGTACCGACGACAGAGATAGCGATCGGTTAAGCGATGTAGTCAAGGTTGAACAACATGAGGGAGGCGATGATACGCAGAGCGAATCGGAGACGAGGCGTAACATGCAAGAGTTCCGAGCTAAGAGACGTGATAAAAAGTCTCAAATGGTACCGTAGCTTCAGAATCCCTATCATAGCTAAGGCTAGCCTACTTCATATTGCATATATTCAGCATTATCTTGTTATTTACGAATGTGGAAAAGAGAACATGACACCAGCCTACCCATTGAGCTATTCATTCACAAATACTGCTCATGACCCGAAGTTCGAGGCTGTCGTAACTATGGTCGCGGGGAAGAAATTAGAGCCAATCGCAACCTACTATAAAAGGAGGCTTTGCCCAGTAAAGAAAGGGAACGTGGTAATCAAGTAACTGCCTATGAAACTGAAAGTTTAGACTTTTGTGTACTGCGTCTTTTGAAATGGAGAATCCACTGCGGCTAATTTAGGTGAGCCGAAAATTCCAGTTTGATTCCACTCCGAAAGAACTGCACAACTTTCACTTCTCTAGTGTATAATCTTGAGAAATGTTGTTACAGACCTCTTGACTACACGACCAAGACGAAGTGGCTGTGCTGTTACACTTAATGAAGGCGTCTTGACGCACCTAAGCAGATACTAGCTCCGAACTAGAGCGATGTGGATTCGAAGGGCGAACTAGAATATCAAACGATTGGAAAGAGTTGATTAATTCGTTAGCCAACAAGAACAACATGTTTGTTGAAAGGAGGAAATAAGATGGAAGGGGTGCGGTGCGTAAGTGGCGCCTGCACTAGCCAACAGCTATCTTCTGCTAAACTATCAGGCTAACTGGACGGCATTCTTTCCCTTTTCCTTTACGCTCAAGATTGGACAAAGGTTACCGTTAAAAGGGGCAGTGATGTCCATACGCCTACGTGGCAGAAAGCCAGTAGCAGCGATGATAGATCTCAGCCACCACCATCGAGGCTGCAGATGATCTACAAGGCAGAACAGATGGAGCTTTCTGCCGAAGTGAGCAATCTATAATGTGTCTGTCCTATGATATTTGTATACACGATGTGTCGCACAAATTTACGATGTAACCAGATCCTCCATGTTTCCAGAATGAATCGCATACGTGCCCTGTTGAAGCCGGCCAGCAAGCAGCAGCGAGCTGATGAATGCGACAAGTGCCGTGATATCAGAGCAATTCTTTGCATTGCTAGCAAGCTGACCCACGACCCGGAATACTTTAGGCTCGCATTTCCACAGTCGAGGAATACCACGGGGTTTTGTCTCGCGAATGTTGGCCTACGCTTTCTAGAACCCAGCGATACTTCTTGTCAGCTGTGTCTAATGCTGATGAAATCTCGCATCAACTCAAAACAAGACTACTTCGAAGAGGATTGCAAACTGATAGCATTACCTTTCTCCGTAGCTTGTGGGCGTGTTCGTGATAGAAGTGTCATCGAGGACAACTCGGTTGCCTTGTTCATAGGACAGCGAAAGCGTTTCAAACCGGAAATCCTGGCAGCTCGAAACGGCGTTGCGGTACTTTCTAAGCTTCAAGGAGATCCAAATTTATTTTCTCTCCGACTAGTCCCCGAATACTACGACTATGAGATGATTCGTCCTTGGATCCGGTACTGTCAAGAGCATCACAAGCTATGCCGCCCAGATTCTTCAATTGTCAACGACCTGCATCTTATCGACTGTGAATCCCGAAGGGTTAAACCAGCAGCGGAGAACGACCGATATGTTGCTCTCAGTTACGTCTGGGGCAGGTGTGCCGCGCAGCAATCCGATGATTTTACAAAACTTCCTGTTTCTCTTCCCAGAGTAATCAGCGATGCTATCTCTGTAACGATGGCGTTAGGTTACCGCTATCTTTGGGTCGATAAGTATTGCATTGATCAGAATAACGACTTCATAAAGCACGACCAGATTCGGCAGATGCATATCATCTATGAGAAAGCCGAGCTGACAATCGTCGCAGCGTGCGGACTTGATCAAAACGATGGTCTCACTGGTGTCAGCACACCCCGCTCGGGAATGATGATAAATCTTGGAAATGCCAGTTTGTCATGGGTGACAGACCCTCAACAGTCGATACGTGATTCACGATGGTCCACCCGAGGCTGGACCTTTCAAGAAGGAGCTTTCGCCCGCAGACGTCTAGTCTTTACAAAGGAACAGGTCTATTTCGAGTGTAGTGAGATGAACTGCCGCGAGAACTTGCAGACCCCGCTTGATAGTCCACACATCAAGGACGAAACCAAAATCAATAATGTCTATAGAGCAGGCATGTTTGGCCGCGGACAATGGTTCGGAAGAATGAATACTCAAAGCCTATCGGGATACCACGAGCACTTGCAATACTGCGCCTGTGTGAAGGAATATTCCAGCCGAACGCTGACGTACGACACAGACGTTCTGAACGCATTTTTAGGCATTATACAACGATTCGAATTGAGAAAGTATACCCAAGTGATCCACGGGATCTTGCGCTTCCCGGGCCAATTACCATCGAACTTTTGCCATTTCCTCTGCTGGCACCACCATAAGTCAGTTAAGGTTAAACGTCGGCCCCAATTTCCATCTTGGACGTGGTTGGGATGGTCTGGAGGAGTACGCTTTCCTGTTACCAGAGTTGATCACTGGGGAGACTTAGTATTTGGCTGTGCTTTTCAAGACTTAATGTTTGAAAGCCGGGCGGGTCATAAGTGGGAAACGCCTCCAACAGAGGACCGAAGCCAGCCATCCCAATGGACGTACCTCATGCTCTGCTTAAAGGTACATGAAGTTCCAGGTAGCTTGATTATCTACGAGGAAATAGAAGTGTCGTGGTATTTGTGTGGACATATCGCTGAGCTCTATCTATCTAAGAAAACAATATCCGCCCCTCAACTTTCGGAAGAGTTGAAAGATGGATCTACATGGCGATGCATTTATCTTGGGGCTAATGGCCCAGAGGAAGATGGCCGACCAGGGGCTGAGTGCTGGATTATGCTTTTGAAGAGAATGTCTCGCGATACGTGGTCACGAGCTGGGCTGTTTAAGGTTCACTGTCACGGCCTCGCTTTTCGTTATGACTCGGGAATATTTGACAAATGCAGGACAGAATATAAAATTTGTTGAAAATGCCACCCTATGGAGGTAATAGGGTGTTAACATCAATGGGCTAGCAGCTAGCTATCTTTACAGCGGGAGACTATGCAAGACTTGTTAGCTACTTTATACTACGTCCGAATAAAGTGAAATGAAATCGTCATTCATGATAAAAGAAACTAAATAAAATACCGTAATCAGTTCATTTTTTACACATCAACACTCCACTTCACGCCATCGAAAGTGAACCGCGCGTGTCTCTCCCTTGATATATCCAACCACCTCCACCTCGGCAACACCCTCGGCGCATATCGCCAGGAACTTAGCAGTCCCGCCCAAGCCCTCTTTCAGCGCCTCGTAAAGCGTGGGCATGACGGCCATGTAATCAAGGATAAGGTGAAAAACGTGCACATCGTTGCCGTAGTGGTTGATAGGGGTGGCTCCGTTGATCATCTTGGTCTTCTTTTCATCCAGCCACTCCCAGCGACTATGAATACCGATGACATCTCGCCCCACTGTCACCGGACTGCCTGAGTTTCCTGTGATGGAACTCATTGTTAACATCTCGATGTTGTTTGCTAGCATTGGGAACGACTTACCCTTCGTGGTATCGCCATCGTGATGGATCATTTTGATTGGACCACCGTCGTGAAACTTGACGTCCATCGAGGCATAGGATAGCTCGGGGAATTGATCTGGGTGACCGAAAACGGCCCCGCGCAACACACCATCCGGGCACCTGGTCGTGTCGGGCGTCGTCACGCAGTCAAACGAGGGAAGATGATAGACTGGTTTCTTCAAGTTGGCCATACCGAAGTCGCGCACGTTGGACCCGTTCTTCCCCTGATTCAAGAGCCAATGGAGCGTCACAGCAACGGTGTCGGCTACACAGATAGTCCCGTCACGTGCAGTGGCTTTCAACTTGATAGCACTACCGCCTAGGCGGCTACTCAGCTGGTGACCAGTCAACATGACTGTACTAGGATCGCTCAGAAACCCCATGCCATGAAACCATCCCGTCTCTCCGTTAAGTCTCTTCTTGACGCTGACCTCCAGAATGGCTATAGAATATCGTTAGAACATTATGAGCCACGACAGTGTTGCGGCTAATACGCACCATTTAAGTCAACCTCGGCCATGATCTCCTTATCAACGGGTTTCATTTTATTCTTGCCCAACTGCTCCTCGTAATGGCCACTCTGGAGGCGCCACGCGGCTACATCATATGAGTGTTGGGATGTTCCATAGCTGGAGCCGATCGTCTGGTGGAAGATGACTTGGATTGCCATAAGGAAAGCCCATTTCTTCTTGGTCGGTTTATCTTGCATCGGTGCGTCAGGAAGACCTCGGATGAACTCTACAGGCATCGAAAACGGGCTGGGCAGACAGTAAGGTCAGTCTTGAATGTCACTCCCTGTAAGATGAATAGAGTGCCATATCAAACACGAAATTGACTAATTGTGGGAACATACAGCTTCTCCATGCCATCAGGTTTGTAGCCATCCTTGAAGTTCTTCAGACTTATGGTAGGATTGGTGTAGAACTGATTGATGTAGTCGTTCAGCAACTTTACAAACTCGCCCTCGGTCATATTCTCTCCTTCGGTCATCTTTGGGGAATCATGAGCGGTTGCCATCCTGCAGCTCCTGAATGCCTATTTGAGAGATAATGCTTGCTTGAGAGGTCGTTGGACAATGCCTTGGTTGGAAATGCTGCACTTTGTTCCGATGTCGAAAATGCGAGGTAGGAGGCCCGACCCCACCATCTACCAAGATAACCCCGCCATCGCGCTGGCTGCCCTGGTCCGTCCATGACACACATCTGCCTGGCAGAGGAGCGTTACATAATCCCGTCAGGACTCTGCCGAAGATGACCCAGCCTGCGCCTCAGTTTGGGTACTTCGGTGTCCGGCCAGTTGCGTAAATCATCGCGCTCTTGCTTGTTGCCTGTTTTCCAGCTCGAATAGAGCTCGTTAAGTTCATCTTGAGGCTCTGCGAAATGGTTTAGCCTTCAGGCATTTCGACGACGTTCGTGATGCTGAATGCGACATTTTGAGGATTGGTTGGTAAAGATAAAGTTGTGTTGTGCCATCTGGAAATAAGACGTAGGGCATTAATGATGAACGCATTGGCCAACTTACCCCATAAGTGCGCTACTAACCAGATTGGTGGATTAGTGGGCAACCGGGTTGTTAGACATGTGATAAATGACGGCATAGCTTTACTTAGGTAATCCTCGCTTCTTGCCGAATCATACTTCAGATAGACGCCCAGGCTCTGGGCAAGATTTCACGCCTTCTCTATTAAATCTAGCCTGCGCTCGTGTATACAAAATAGGCACGAGAAGTTGTCTCACATCACACCACTCATGTTCCCGAAACGGGCAGAAGGAGGGCCAGCACCGAACTGGGGCGCGGTTGGAGTTCGCGGAGAAGCGTTGCAGCGTCGTGGTGCGGTACGGGTCAAAGCGCTACCCTGTGTAGATACACAACTCCCTATTTAGTGAATAACGGTGCTTGGTAACGAATCGTACGACGGTTATATGACAATGCAAAATTGAAAAATTGCTAGATGTGGAGAACGAAGGAGTATACGCCAAATATGAAGATGTTGTGGAATGGATAAGTCGTCAGGGGATAAAGACAGGATAAATGACACCACTATCTTCATAAATCGAGAGCTTCGACTTCTCTTATCCGTGGTTTCCCAGCAATGTCGTTCAAGACGAAGTCTACGCTTCTATTCCTCGCAGCCATCGGGTGCGCTGCGGCTGCAGACCTGTGTCCACCTCTCAACGACATTGGCCATGCGACACCGCAGGAATGGGTCTTCAATAACCTCAACTGGACTCCAACGCAGATTTCGAGCGGACAGACATGGCCGCCTCCGGCTGATGACTTCGACGAGAGTCGCGTAGCCTTTGCTGTCAAGAGCGACTTCAACGACGCTCCCGTGCAATGCAGCGCGGAAGGTAAAGAGTTCTCCGAGGAGTATGATCGCCAGCTTGCCGGGAAGACGCCGACGTATAATTGGTATACTTGCGAGGGACCCAGCAAGGATGTGAAGACTGAGTTCAAGATGGTTTGGTGGAATTCCCATGTCGTTGATATTAGACAAACGTGGACTTGTCCTACCACGGGGTGAGTTACTTATTTACTCTTTCCGTCCTTGTTATTGAAGGATGAGAAGGCAAACAGTTTGTTGACAGCATAATAGACGACCCATGCGCGCCACAGGACGACTCGCTATGCGAGATTTCGACTGCGTCTTCGATGACGAGTCGCGGCGGACATCATGCGTCTCAAACACGGGGTCCCAGCTACCCTTTGAAGCGACCATAGTCGAGGTTCTCCCGCCTCCTACGCAAGATTGTGCTGCGGCATCACAAGCTACGCCGGACTGGACCGTGCGAGACCTCGTCTGGGTGCGGCGGACAACGACCTTCGGACTCGACCCGGGCTTCGCTAACATGACTTTCCACCTGCTCAGCAAGGCGCTGGACGACTACTCCCCGCGCATGGTTTGCGCCGAGCCCGCGCTCCACGGCCCTCAGGGGGGCGTTTACATCACACCGTATACGTGCGGTGTCTTTGAGGCCAATGAGAAGGATGTCCCTGTCACGAAATTTGATTGGGTTGTTGATGACAAGGATCTGCTGAGGATTAATCAAACGTGGTTCTGTAATGATGAGACTGCTGGAGGGTAGGGATCCTTTTCTTTTTCTTTGCCGTGGCTTATGTAATGAATTCTGGCTAACGATTCTTGTCTAGAACGCGGTTCCAGAGTATTGGCGAGCTGGACGTGAAGTCGCTTCTTAGTTGCTCAACGAAGTCGAACGATTATCAGGTTGGTGGGGGTACCTTTGTCGAAAGCTTTGAGACCTGCGTTACGAAGGCAGACTTTGAAATCAGGGGACAGCTGCAATAATGCAGAAATGCTTTTGGTGGTCTAGATAATTCTGTATTCGGATCTAGAGAATAGGTAGAATGACACAATTATTCGTTTTACCTACCATCGAGACATTACATCCTTAACCTGGAAATTTGCCTAGGCATCTTATTATTAGAAAGCATAGATGCATTATCGCTAAGACGAAGTTAGACATGTGTTGCGGTTGACCTCTCGTGCTATTTTCGCACTAAAGCTTTATAAGTTTCTGGCGCTGTTCAGTGCAACAAAAGAGGAAATTTGGCCAACCGCTTTCTTCAACATTCTCGCTGATAAGCTATATATATTATCGTTCATTCGTCATACTTTTAGGTATACTATCCAGACCAGGTATTCAAATCCCACAAACTCCAATTAGCACCTTTAAACTCCAGCCATATTTCCCCTCACCAGTTTCTTATTAAACCTTGCTAGCGATGAAGCTAACAGCCGTAGGCGCCAGGTCGTCGTAGTCATGGTGGGCGTCCGTGACGATGAGCGAGCCCTGGCAGACGAGATCGCCGTCGTGGCAGAGGATAAGCGTCCGCGAGGCGTCGATATTCGGAATCGCACTGTTGTCTTGCTTCTTGCGGGTGTCACCGTAGGTCACGGCGGCAGCCACCTTGGCCGCCACGGCGGCAGTCAGCTGCTTCGCGGCCGCGTGTACCAAGGCGGCGCCCTGGCTGTAGCCGGAGATGACGAGCTTGGAGCTCGGGCACTGCGACGCCGCCTTGGATATCAGGTCTTTGAAATTCGCCGCATCGTCGGGGTCGCAGCCCTCGGCCCGCAGGTTATCCAGCAGGCTGGCTGGGTAGTCAAACCCTTGCGCCGCCACCGTAGTCGAACCCAGCTTCGCCTTGAGCTGATCGATGGTTTGGGGGCCGGGGGAACCCCCAATGTTGCCGTCCTGCGTGCTGCCGCGCGCGTAGAGGAAGATTACGGGGCGGCAACCCCCGTCCAGGAACTCGTTGGCTGTGGTCCCTGTTGCGGCTACCTCTAACAGACCTGAGCTTTTGCCTGTCTTGAGCTTCGCGATCATCTCATCTGACAGGTCGAAGGTCATGGGGATGGCGGACGCCAGTCCCGCAAGGGCGGTCGACAGCAGCAAGGAGGCCTTCATCTTGTCTTTTCGTCCGAGTTACGGCTAACAAGGGGGGAAGAGGAGATGTTTGTGCAGACTGGACGAGGTAACGAAGGACTCAGGAAAGAGGGGAGGCAGAGCCCGTTTCAGACGATGACCGCGAAGCTTGGAGTGTCTGTCCTCTCATGTGAGTATCGTAGCAGGGAAGACATGGCTTCCTACTTATACGTATAACCGGCTTTGTGGTGTAGCATAACTCCGCCCACTTCTCGCCTTTGGTTTGCTATACCCATCCGATCGACTTAATGTATAAGACAGGGTACCAATACGCATAAGAAGAGGTCCAAGCAAGTCTAGAGGTCTTGACCTGCCCGTTATTGCTCGTCTCCCCGAGGCTATGGGCCACTGAGGAATGCCCATTGCATCTTGCGCCGCCCTTCCATCCCTTCCAGGTCGTCCGCAAGCGCGCTACTATTGAACACGTGGGTTGGCACTGTCCCAACGATCGTCCTTCCTGGGAAAGCATCCCAGCCGCGGTCTTCCAGGCGCGGCGGCTTGGCGTGGTATTTTGGGGTAAGCTCTTGGCGGCAGTTGAATGGGTTAATTGCTTGGACTGTGACTGGGCGGGTAGAAGCCTTGGCGCATGATTTCCTGCTTGCTTAACTCACCCGGGGATTATTTTGTTAGCTATTATCGGAGAATATTTTCCAGGTCTTTGTATAATGACTCGCTACAGTTGCATTTAATGAAAATTTCTATAGCAGGAGGGGAAAAGACTACCAGAAGAAGAGTAAAATCTGGCCAAGAGTTTGTGTATACTTACGCGCAAGAATGGCAATCGGCTTAAGATTCACCTTCCATCCCCGGCTCTTGGTAAACATTAACTAGCTGGCCCGGAACCAGATCTGGCTGCGGAACGCTAGGCTTGTCTCGAAAAGGGTAACAGATCGCCGTAGAATTCTTCAGGACCCGGTTTCTTGCACCAACCTCCTGCGCATATAGCCATGGTCCATGGAGATATGCCCGCCAGTTGGGGGTTATTATGTCTTTATGGGGTAGGGAACTGTCAAATAGTCACTGCTGCGGTAGGAAGCTGAAGACGGAACAAAGCCGAAGGGAGTCTTGGCTTTTCGGTAATCCGATGATCATTCCCTAGTCTAAGTGCTCTAGGTCGGGGGCACGAGGAGCGGCTCTGAACACATGGGCGGGCACGCTCTCCGAATTGCATAATTAGGAGATTTCAACTTTAGTCGGCGACGACCCCATGTTCATGTTATGCTGCTTCGGCCATAAGCGCCCGATATGCACGTCTAGCAACGTGCTGGGATATTGAGCACCTCATAGGCTCCGTCGATTCGTATAGATCGTTTCTGATTACCTATAGACCAACACGACAGAAACACAACCTATAAC
Source organism: Xylaria cubensis (assembly GCA_022385715.1). Lineage (NCBI taxonomy): Eukaryota > Fungi > Ascomycota > Sordariomycetes > Xylariales > Xylariaceae > Xylaria > Xylaria cubensis. The sequence goes on along the minus strand of MU279060.1, from coordinate 90,597 downwards.
CCATAACTCATACACACGACGCAGTCGTCATTTTTTGCATGCGATGTAGGAGATCTCCCACTCCTCTACAGTCATGATAGCCAGAATATTCTGTTTATTGTTCCAACTTAGCCAGTGCCTGGTCCAAGGTCTCCCCGGTAAGGCGTTGGAAGGCGTCAAGATACTTGGCACTCGTTTGGGCCCTATGAAACATCAAGAGTTAGATTTTTAACTCGTAAGCCAGCTTTTCACATCTTATTGGAGTAGGCATATTACTTGTTCAACGGGGAAGAACAAGTTTTAAAGACTTACTGCACATCCTCAGTCATCTAAATGACGTCGTTAGCAATAATGTCTCGAGTTATTGTATGGGGCTGATGAAACTATACCGAAACACCCTCTTTTCCTTTAAGGCCTTGAGACGTCAACCAATCGCGCAAATATTGCTCTAAAAGTCCGAGTGAGTAAGAAACCTCGCTACTGTCTTGACGATTTGGATCTTACTGTCAAAACTCTTCTGGTCACGTCCCGGAGCGTAATCTGCAGCCGGCCAGAATCGAGAGCTATCAGGTGTTCTAATTGCGTATTCGCTTGTCAGTTTTTGATTTCTATCTTCGGAAATGGCAGTACTAACAAGACCTCGTCGATTAACACTATCTCGTCCGTCTTCTCGTCAAGGCCTGCAGTAGCTGTTAGTATATGGTAGGAGACCCCACGACTGCAGGACTTGAGACTCACCGAACTCGAATTTGGTGTCGGCGACGACAATTCCTCTTTCAAGCTACATTGCCAACAAATTAGCTCTTACTACCAAGATATTGCGCATTGGACTTACAGCATAGGCGTGCGCGGCATTATAGATGGCCAAAGCGAGGCTCTCAATTTTATCGGCATACTTATCGCCTACGATCTGTCGCGCTTGATCGGGAGTTATCTGTTCATAGCTACATGTCAGTACTTGCCGTATCTGGTTACGCTTGTGCACAGTTTCGTAGCTCTGCAGGAGCATCGAATCTTAACCGCCAAAAATTTTGACTTTACAAATGCTTACGTTCTCATCCTTTTCACCCACAGGTGCCTTGGCTGTAGCAGAAGATAGTCAGCAGCTACTGTGAAGACGGTGTTAGACGAGCCTGAAGGGCTTACTAGATGGAGTATAAATAGGACCGCCAGGGAACGCCTGGCATTGCTCTAATCCGCTCGGCTGAGGTAGACCGTGCACAGTTCCCTTCTGCTTATACTCGGCCCAAGAGCTGCCAGTGATGTAACCGCGCACTGAAATTAAAGTCAGTAACGGTTAGATCATAAGTGGCTTTGTAGGAGCTTGACCGATTGCCTCAACAGGAAAGACACGATACTTATTGACAATCATAGAGCGACCCCGGAGTCGCTGTCTGTCTTCGGGGCTGATGTTAAGCGTTGGGGGGATGCTCAATGAGAGCAGATGGTGTTTCAATCCCGGGACGTGCTGCGGTAGCACATTGTTGAGCCAGTGGTTTGTGATCAGAGTGAGAACAGTGCCCTTGTCCTTTACTCCATTCTCTAGGATTACATCGTAGGCCGAGATGCGATCTGAGGTGACCAGAAGAAGCGTCGAGTCGCTGGCTTCGTAGATCTCTCTTACTTTACCCTGCGCATCAGCCAGTATTAGTGCATGGGTGGGTGTATAAGTCAAATATGCGAACTGACCTTGGCGACTAAAGGCAATGACTTGAGATCAACTGAGGTGACTATCGATGTTGCCATCTTGCGATTATTCTCACACTGCGCAATGGCTATTGAACTGAAGGGGTCACACAGTGAGCAGAATGCGCCAGGCTGGTGTTCTCGAGATAGGTACTTGAAGTGCTTGTATTGTCAATTTTCGTCTTGTTAAGATTGTAAGCGCAGACCACCTGACGGTACCTAATTGTTCTGTATGTGCAACAATGGTTAGTAATTGCAAATAAATATTGGACATGCAATATGGAGTATAATGGACGTTAGATTATAGAAAGGTACAATGGTGCTGTTATTTTCTCCCGTTACATTCATCCACGAGGTTTTTTCGCTCGTGTCCCGCTAAATTAATCAACTGCTTGCTGGCCGCAGTCGGACAAAACTGTCTGGACGATTAAACGTTTCAAACTGTCAGTCTTCCTCCGCTTCCACCCGTTATTGACGGCACTAGATTCGTTTCTCCACTATGCTATGAGGATATGCATAAGACGAGTATTCAACCACAAGAACAAGTACAACAAGCGGGGCCATACTCGCTTCAGTAATTAGATACCTCCTATTTCAACATCACGCGAATTGATTAGCACTTGTGTTAATAAATACTAATTCCACTACTTTCACCTGCATAGGTAAGAAAAGCCAACAACTTTAAGCGACGGATCGGCGACTGTCCACGAGACTATTCGGCATAAATAAACCTTAGACCTCGCAGCTGGCCGAAGGGTCCTGACGGCCCTCTTGAAGTCAGAGAAGATCATTTCTATCCAAGTACTCTTCCAAGCCCACGAACACAGAACCCTGTTGTTAGATAAGAATTGTAGTCCATGTTGAATATACATGTGACAAGGGCTTTTGTTCAAGGGTTCTTTTTCTGTCTTATATAACCTCACTTTTTGTTCTCTAAACATGGTTTCTCGACCGGCAATCTGACTGTCACAAGGGCTAGAGTACTAGGGCTTGGAAGGGTATTCAATATTTCAATAATATTCTTGAGCATTAAGGAGGCATAGAGGTCTAAGTTCCTCTGAAGCCTAGTGGCGAATCTAGGGTTTTGAGAAACGAATGGGTTCGCTCTTTGCGAACCCATATCACTCCAGATCATCCAGATAATCCAGGTCCATATTGCCATTATCGTGTTTGCTTGAGCCCACGATAGTTAGCAAACATGACATCCAAGAATAGATACGCCTTATAGATTGAGTACAGGATATCGCCGACCAGACCCCAGTATACAGGTAGTTGCATTACCCTACCTAGGGACCGGTCCGTGTGACACACCGAGCAGGGGGCGAGGGAGTCAGAGACCCTCTTCATCTATCATTTATTTCGGGCTCTATCGTCTATTCGGATGCTGTGTTTGCTTAATGCGTCTAATTTTATAAAAGGAACCAAATCCCAACCTGATGCATGATATATAGAGGGAAGGGGGAGGTGACATACCAACAGTTCAATACACCGTTAGCCACATCTTTCATTCTATATCCCAGCAAGCCTCCGTCTGTTTCTTCTCCCATGACATATGTTCGACCATATGTCAACTGTCGTTAATGACATGCCAGTCTTCTCCAAAAAGCTCGGCTTCAGCTATGTAGTATTCTCCTTCGTTTTCTCCCTCTACCATGAAAATATCATTCCCGCGCCACCTGCTCTCCGGTTGCTCCGTGATGCCAAAGATACCTGTCTTAATCTTCACACCGGCGAAGAATATGACACGATTTTGGTCCGTATAGGTTGACCAACCACTACTTGCATGGCCACGGTGCCATGTCGTCTGAGGGCTGGCATGCCCAACACCTGCTGCAGTGGCCGTGAATCCAACCGTGACAGAGTTGGCACCCCCTTCCCAGGCGCTGATATGAATGCTTGTCGTCGAATAAGTCCAGGTCGCCACGCAAACACCATGTTTTTTCACGTCAGGGTATCTTGAAAATAACAGGCTAGCGTTCACCTTCAACCATACTAGAAAGGGATCGCGGTAGTCAAATCCCTCGGAAACAACGTCCTCGTCGCAAACCAGAACAGCGCCGAAGCCACGCGCCGTAGCGTAACTCACGGCACCGCCGGCGTCAAGTGGCAAGCCAAACGAAGAGGCATCAACACCCACCCCCAATGCTAGTTCATTCGTCGAGACTTCGGCCGCCGCCAGGGGGCCGTAGCGGCGAATGTCCGGAGGGGCTCGTTGAATATAGCCCAAGGGGGAATATCCTTCGGCGTTTACTGTGGCTGCGTCATTGAGATCCAAAATAGGGTGCCACCGCTGATATTCATCAAGATAGCCTAGGACGCCTGGATAGAGACGTGAGGATGGCGCTGGCTCATATAAGGCGTACCCGAAGCGATGTCGGCGCATTGATTTGCGGTAGAGTTCTGACACGGTTCGAGCAAACATCGTATAAAACAGGTCTATAAGACCCCGGATCGATATTTGCAAGCAGCGTAGCAGCTCCGCGACCGGAAAATCTTCGAGTATGGGGTTAACGACTCGGGACATAGATTCTAGAATGAATAACCAGCCCAGTTTCAGATATTACTCTTTGGGCCGCAACACGACAACAATGGCGCCTGAATGAGATATGTCTCGTAGCAAAACCGTAACGGTCGATAACTCATCGAAAGATAATATTGATGAATCTGAGAAGGTTCTCCAATGCCGTAGAGACATTGATAATGTTATCGTCAGAAGATTTTTCAGTCTATCGCCACAATCCAACAAGTCATATACTAATACCTTACTCCGTCCCTATACATAACTATTCGGCCATATAAACCTCACTAGGCGCATACAAGCCAACCGGCTCAGCTTATCACGTTTCTCGTCACTTTCATCTCCACCATCACTCATTACTTTTTCGTACCACGCGCATCGTTATATTGTACAGCGCATCCGCGGGGTGCTTGCAGCGCGCGCGCCAATCACATGACAAGCCGCCCGGATGTACCATTTGTCAAAGTCCCTTTTACCCTTGCCCTTCAGCTCGATAGATAGGTATGCAAAAGGCCGTGCGTGGAAACGTACTGTTACCCCGGTCACAAGCAAACGATTACGGGAGAGATCTGAAAGATGTTTCCCTTACAAAGTGAACTATCTTCAAACTTCGAAATCCTCACGTCTATTTTCTCACTGTCTAAATCCGACAGGCATCAAATGACCAGTAGGCGAATGCCTCTCAGTGTAACTACCTCGCGCTTAGTAGACGGACCTGGCGTATCTAGTATGCATCGTCTCGGGTCATTCGACGATGGAATGGCTATGTTCGTTAGCGATTGCTCGTTTCAGGGTTTTTGCATTTCAGGTTTGGTTGAAATACCTCCGTTGCGTCTACAAGGGATGCACCGCATCGGAGCGGAGAGATGTCTAAAATGACAGCAAGGTCCAGATCTGCTTCGGGCAGAAGCGAGACGTGTCCAGTTGGTCTCGATGTATAGCTTATTGCGGATGGCTTCAGAGCATTCTTTGCCTTCTGCCGAGCTTGCGCAGCCCGTTCGTAAAAGGGAGGGAGTGCGATATCTTGGATCTCGTTCTGGGTCGACTATGAAGGGTCCGTAATCTTAGGACTCCGTCTCCTGGTTTCCCAATCAAGAGAAAGAGATCTGTGTGTAGGTCGAGGACGAAGCCGTTGTTGCCGGTTTCCAAGGCTAATGTGTTCAAATTGCACATTTCATACGATGTTTTCTACCCTGACAGTGTATAGACAAGAACATTCTGCATTCAGACTGACCTGGCCCGCGAAGGTGTTTTGAAACTTCGCGCAACAAGAACACTTCAAGATGTATCTTAGGTCCAGTACCGGGATAAGGGAGCGCTCTGATAGTCCCCTCGTAGCTATCATGACAACAACGACAACATATGTGTCAAGGGCCTATCTACAGACGAGGTCGACAGAGTGTGCCTTGCAATATGCCACTGCTACCTCCAAGATTGCGTAGGCGTAAATCCTAGATTTCCACTAGGCAGCTCATGAGGCAAACTCGTATCATTGGCAAGGCATTTTGAGTGTATCTCCTGTAGGTTGTAGCTGATCTGTCGGCTCTGGTGTGATCCCTACTGGACTGTGTTGCGCAATGCTGTGCTTGGGATGGTGCGCGGGCGACACCCTTAGTAGTCATACCCATACTCAAATCACTCCCTGTTATGCATAAGCCTCGTTGGAGTATTTCAGCACTGATATATAAAATTTTGGTAACGTGCAGCTTGATTAGCTGATTAGTGAAATGCACTACTTGCATGTTGGGGGGCCGCAGATCACAAGCCGTGTATCAATGCATCAAATATTTGTTTTATATGTATCCAAAGCCACCTATCAATCAATTAGTCAAGGTTGTATTGAAAAGTATGTTGCTTTGGTCTGGTAGAAAGTCGTAAGCAAGTAGGCGTACAATTCATTGATCATAGTTAGTTAAGTCTACCATTCTTTCGTCAGACTAGTATTGAATCACAACAGGCAATACAGAGAGAATTATAATTTTACTGAGTTAGTTATGAGTATCAGCTCCTAGATGCTTGAGGTCCCGTCATAATACGCTTTTAGATATCGGAGCCTTGCCTGCCACTATCATTCTCCTATCGAGATCCGCCCCTAAATATAAGACTTTGTTTTCACGATTTAACCTCGCAATGTTCGGGATACTACGGTTGAAACTTCCGGTTTCGGAGATTCTACAGCGCTGTTCGCCGCCGGTGTAAGCACGGGCAAACTTTTGGGGCTAAAGAATTTGCCACCCGATTTAAAGACTGAGTAAGCATTGGAGACATTTTTCTAGATGTCAGCGTTTACCCTTTTTCAACACCTTCCTCGTTTTCCATGGAGAGAATGCGCGGCCCCCATCTTCTCGACTTTTTACCACCCTATTCGCAAATAGTTACCTTCTCGCGATCGTTACCGAGCCTTCCCCCTGTCTGCAGCCATGCAATCAGCCGGAATGGTGAGTCAATTCGTTGAAGTTGCATATTCATGCCGATGAACGAAAAGTTCGTCGCATGCAGATAGGGTTACTGCCGGAACCCTGTACTTGAGGTAGCCTAAAGACACTTTTATTGCACGAAGAACTTTGGACTTTGGTGGATGCGATTCTACTGTGTATTTATCAGTATCTTTATCCAGGTGCCCAGTCCCTTGTCTATATGGACTTGTGTGCCTTGCGCCACTTACTAACATAATAAATATATTGTATAGGTGTAATACACATAGGTACTTGATCAAGATATAGTGGTAAATCTGAGGAGATTGTCTTTCGAAATTCTCTACGTAGGTCGACTAGGTACGACCAGGAATAGAAATTGATGAGGTGGAGTTTGCAGGCTTCTTGTTAAGTAGGGTAGGATGTAGGCAGCGGCGTATGCATGGGCACTGAGAGTGAGAAGGCGCAGACACATAGACAGTATTTACGCCTAGCCTAGCCGCCCTAAGCGATATCTATATTGACTTAAACGATGAGAATTTCCCCATGGGGGTCAGGTAACCATGAGGCTCTAAGTGCTCTCTCACCGCCTCAATTTTGGTATCAAGCATGTTTAATTGGATCTTGCATTAAGCATGGTGTGTGGTTCGAGTCTCTGGCCTTACGATATGCATCTGCCACGCCAAAACGTGCAGGCAATTACGCGGTTGATAGGTCTCCCAATATGGACCGCTTCTACAACCTACATTGTATTCCAACACGGGATGGGGGCTATTCTAAGGTTGCCCCTGGTATAGTTGATGAGGCTCTGCGCTTCGATTAATCTAATTGAGGGTGGTTAGATAAGTATTCTTGTTTTAGTCCCGAAGCCGATACACTTGAGGCGGCCTCCCAATAACATGATACATATACGCCGCAGGCTGAAATGATGTTACTTCTTCATAATTTCTTTATAAAATGGTATCTACTGAGGTTTTGGTTGCTTTCACAACCTACTAAACTCGACTCGACTTCCGTTTCTTTACACATTTCTCTCAGGTGCGTTTAAGGATTACATTACTCTACTACGTACGCCTTATTGATACCTATGAGATAGTTTAGGTGAACATCTTCATTATATTCTAAGAATTTCGACGAGAAATGACAAGTCTCTTGTGCTGTACTTTGGTCCACCTCTGCACAGCTCTTCGTCGACACCGTCACTCCGAAACCACCTACCTCGACAAACAACCTCCTGCAATGGCGCCACAAGGCCATCAAAGGAAATGGGCACTGCTCATTGGAATTGATCACTATAACAGTTACATTGTACCAGACCTATCGGGTTGCTTGGAAGATGTAGATCTTATGGCAGCGTATCTCCAGAGATTGGTTGGCATATCCAACATTACTAAACTTACATCCCCGTCAACCTTACGTACTCAAGCTTCTTCATTAGCCCGCCTTCCCACTTACAAGAACGTCGTTGCGGCCTTAGAGGAGCTCGCGACCAACGCTCAAAAGGACGACTTCGTCTATATACATTTTTCTGGGCACGGGACTCGGCTCCCCACGAAGTTTCCGCAGCTGAACTCTAACAGTCAAGACGAATGCCTTGTCCTAGTGCGTGAAGATCTCTCCGGAAATAAAGGCCCAGTGGACAATCTTCGCGACGTAGAGTTCGCCTATTTACTCAAGCAGATTGCGAACAAAGGGGCAATCATTACTATTGTGATGGACTGTTGCCACTCCGGCGGTGCATGCCGGGATATGTCTCTCGGTCAGAATAATGAGCTGTCAATTACACGAGGTGTCGAATCGCTCCCAGAGGATGCTCTCGTGGCGCGTTCGCCTATTCGCAAACTCTCAGACCTGGAACCATTTCGAACCAACCATGCGGCGGGCTCCGTTCGCGGGGCTTCGGTTGTACCCCATTGGTTGACATCATTCCAGGGGGTTGAGTTCCTCGCTGCCTGTCGTGCGAACCAAAAGGCGCAGGAGATCAAGTTTGGAGACCGTGCGTGTCGAGGGCTACTGACTGAATGTCTGCTTTCTGTGCTACAAGATCACCCTACTCACCTCAAACCACTCACGTGCGGCATGATCTATAATCTAGTTTCCAGCAGAGTTGCTAGTCACCCGAAGTTAACACATCAACAAGATGTGGTATTCGGAGGAGAACGGCGTCGCGTTTTTTTCGGGACTGGTCGTAACGCTCCAAACAAGACCATCATAACACACATCATTGATCTGGCCAACGAAAATTTTCAAATAGAGTTATCCGCCGGAAAAGCACATGGAGTGACTGAGACAGATGTATATGCCATCTACCACCCTGATCGGACATTCACAAGTCTCATGGACTATAACTCACCTTCGGCGGTTTGCCAAATATCCCAAGTTGAAGATTTTGTTTCGACAGCACTTGTCGAGCATAGCGCCGATATTGGCGTCAACTGGAAGGCCGTGAGGCAAAGCGAAATTCTCAGAAAACAAGTTCTAGCACGGAGAACAGCAAAACTTCTCTTGCCTAACGCGAAAGATGTCCAGGCTCACCGATCAATGGAGGCGCTAAAGAAGCTCGTGCATGAATGCGCGTTTATCAGATTGGATGATTCTAGGCCCTTCTTCGAAATCAGCTCACAGGGCTCCGATCGCTTCAGAATATCTTTCACTGCCAATGTGGGCTATTTTGGGAGCAAAGCCACAGTCGTGGTTCAATCGGAGACGGCCCTTCTATCTCACCTGAGGCATCTTAGTATTTACTACAACCTTTTGGACCTCACCACTGCCTCTAGATACAACGGCGGTCTCTCTGTTGAGAAACGCGGCTATCTACCGCACGGGGTCGAAGTGCCTGATCCTTGTAAATATGACCCCGACGACCCTCCCTATATAGAGGATCTTGAGAGCTTTGCGACGATTAGCGATCCGCAGGACATACAGGAGGGAGACGCTATTGGTATACAAGTACGAAACAAGAGCCATAAGACAATGTTCATCGAAATCATAGACCTTGATCCCTCATGGGAAGCAACGAGGATCTATCCGATCAACGGCAATACGCCTATCGAACTGCTGCCTGGAGAGGCCACTATTTTTTTCCTTGAAATGTCACTATCTTCGTCTGTTCCAGATACCGTTCAGCCATCCCAAATTGACAGCATCATCGTTCTAGCAACTACAAACGGGCGAGAAAACTTCCCAGAGAAAATTCTGCCGACGCTTAGCAGTACACCAAAGTGGCATGGGTCGCCTCTTGAAGAAGCTGAAAATACACGTGGTGCAAAGGGGTGTGATTCGGCGCAGTGGTATGCACAGCGAGTGGATGTGCGTGTGGTAGGATCGCTCGATTAACCTGCAGCCAGCTAGCACCCTGGCTGATGTTGTTCTTTCTCTCTGAAAGAAACTGTAATGATAAATGACCAAATGTCCCCCAGATAATTCATGTATGAACAAATCCCTATATAAGAATATTCCTAGTCAAACAAGATGATACTGTGTAAACCAGTGGCGTAGGAGATGGCGGAGATTTTTGAATTCTTAGTATCGATACAGAATTTTGTATCTTGTCAAAACTATTGGTGTAAAGGCATAAGGAGCAAACTCCAAGACAGTTTGAATTTTGCTACAATAACATCAACATTGGTACCAGAAATACAATGTATCACAGATCAGAATTCCAAAACTAAACCACGACACTACTAAAAGATAGAACGTTGCTAAATCGAGCAACTTCACCGCTCGCGGCTATTATATACGTACCGTAACACGCTGAGAACAGATAGCGAAGAATCAACTCGCACACCATCATCAAGCAACGTAAAAACAGAAAGTCAACGCCCAAATAGAATGCTTTTATTTTTTGTGATATAATTCAATGTTACTGTTTACACGATAATACATCTGCTAGGAAAATTGAATCGCGTAAACCCATTCACTCTTCTGAGCAAGAAGAAAGAGAGAGAGAGAAGAAAGACAAAGACAGAGGAGAAAATAAAATCTTGAAAATAACGGCTGCCCTAGCAGTTTCTATCTGTTAAAGCATTTGTTCGCTATTACAGTTTTAGCTACTATGAGATACATGCTCAAGGTGATGTAAATCAGTTCGGAGCGGCTATAGATTAGTAAGGTGGCTTGTCCAAAAGTAGGTAAGTTCCTATAATCTTATTAGTACGTAATAGAGGTGACAGATAATTTACCCATGATTACTTAAAAAAAACCTTCTACTCGTATAGACAATTATTGGTAGGGACACTGTTCAATGCTACCGTTAAGGATGTGTTTATTATGGCCTCATTGGCTGCAATTTGTAAGCATTTAATTATACAGTATATACAGTAACTATATGCGTGATATGTCTGCGACGAAGAGGTGTTAATTAATGTCAAGGCCGGCACGGAGTTCATACATAATTCGAACTCCGCTCCGAGCCGAAATTGACGAATGAGGATTGTTTTATGGATTGACCAGCCCACACACTAAATTGAATCTAACTCTAACTCAGCGGATCCGTTGACAAGAATAGACAGCATCTAGCAAGTCTAGTCTACTATGGAAATATAATTAGACCAAGCGCCCTTTATTCTCAGTGCCATCTCTTACAACCTTGCTGAACCCCGCCAGGCTGGCAGGATCCCGCTTGTGCGATAGTTAGAAGAGATCAGAACAGAAATCAGAATTGAATTTGAGTAGCTATCCGTATACGGTTCCATTTTTGAACTGACAGGTTCAGCGGGTACCCCAGTACAATCTGCACAACTGCGGCACAGCATTTTACTTAGACCTACAACGGCACCAGCTAGCAACCGAGCCGGGTCACTCTGATCTACTGGTCTTTTCCGTAAGAGGCTGGTTTCGCCTCATGATATGTACATACATACATACCTAGTGGATATTAATGGTACCTTACCCAACGGAGGCTATGAGTGTGCTTAGGTATGGTACTTACACTAGGTCTCCATCCCACTTCTTGGCAACCACTTCCAGGCATCCCTCTATGACTATTATTAGGTGAAAACCCGATATTTCAAGTAACTTTTGCCAGTGCAATGCCTGGTGCGTCCCGCAATCTTCCCGTGTGGATGAGCTAAGCATGCTGATGACATTCTACATAGCACTTCCATACGTGCCCCTCCGCACTTATTCCATAACGACACGACGACGACGACAACGGAGGATTTTACGACGGAAACTGACATATTCTTCTTGTTCTTCTATCTTGGTCTTTCATTTGGGCGATAGTAGGGTTTGGCGCCGACGAAACACCGTTGTTAAGCATCCTCTTACTTCCCTGTCTCTCCGTTTACGGTAACAGAACCAGCCCGTCATCAAGTCATTCAATCACTTAGCGATCTGTCCACGATCGCATCGGACACATCTAAGCTCGTTTAGCCTGTAAACTACATGATAGCAGTTCCAGCATGGCGTCAAATTTAGAACGACATCACAAATACATACCCAGATAATAACTAGCTATAAGTGACCGTATGAATTCGAGAGACCGATTGCGCCGATGCTATATTTTTGCAGTCCTTACGGGATCGACCCTGGTGCGCCTCAATTTCATTCATGTCCGAATGATGTCGGATTGTCGCTCAAATCATGAACAAGTTCATCAGGATGATGCAAACCGTGATTGTGCACAGCGGACCAGCATTCAGGCCTTAGTGCTTGTTTCAATCGGTAGCACAAGAAAAAATACTTAAGCAAGAGTTCAGCCGCTTCGTTGAGGATCAGTCCAAATCCAGCAGCCATAAACATAGCCACCAAGTCACATTTCAAGACAACCAATTGTCCACTACATCATTCAAGTTTGATTGGAGCTTTTACAGATATATCGACACCATGAGCGGCTCTCCTTCAACGATTCGCGTCGCGATCATAGGTGGGAGTATAGCATCAGCGGCTCTATTGCGAGGGCTGCTGAGACACTCACACATTGTCGCCGATATATACGAATCACAACCATCGTTCAAAGCAGAAGGTCATATTGTCACATTGGCTGCCGTAGCTGAAGAAATACTACTCAAACTAGACCCATCACTTGACGACTGTCTCTATCGAGCAGAGGCTGCTTACACCACTACCGACACGAGAATCGCTTCCGGTCCCTATGCAGGGCAACTTGTCGAGTCCCCGTCGGTGCAGGATTATAAAGAAAGAATGGTCGATCCGCAAAGGTTGTTGGACGAACTACTGAGAGGGATGCCGCCACGTATGATCCACGCGAATTCGCGGATATCGTCTATTACTGAAATATCGCACGGGGGCGGCATAATGCTGAACTTCGTGGGTGGGGCACAAAAGAAGTACGATCTCGTGGTGGGCGCCGATGGAGTTCACGGAATTACCCGTGAATTTGTCCTTGACCCTAACGACCCGGCCCTAAAGCCCCAGCACACAGGGGTCTGGAGACTTCCGATCAAGGTTCCCTACAAAAAGGCAGTAGAAGCTATGGGACCCGAATTTCTTGACCCGCAAAGGCCCTGCCAAACGTCGTGGATTGGTGATGGGACCTACTTGCAACATGACTACATGGGTGCTGAGAAAGATGTCCATATTACTGCCTATGCTATCCAAAACGAGGCCCCTCAGGAATCATGGGCGAGTTTACTTACGCCAGAAGAGTTTGGCGCCGCTTTTGCCAACATCCCACTACCCGTATGTCGGGGCATGATAAATGTGAGTGAATACAGGGCTTTGAGCTCTCTCGTTTCGACTAGGCGAGCGCTAATCCAAGACATCTCTAGTTGATACAAAGCCTGTATACGGTTCAAATAACTGGATATTCTTATATGCAACACAAGCCAGCACGGACCTACGTCACGAAGAATGCGGCTCTGATAGACGATGCCGCTCATTCTGCGCTGGCTGTGCGTGGAGTGAACGTCCTCGTTGGATTGGAAGAGGCCTACATACTCAGTATGCTGCTCAGCCGAGCAACATCAAAGGCAGCGATACCAGCAGCTTTGCAAGCATATGACCACGTTTGTCGACCCAGAGCTGAAGAGGTCGGCCGCCATACCATCCAATGTGGGCTGGTAATCATCGGTAGGGATCAGGAAGTCGGCCTTGACCCTTATCTTATAGGACCTCGTCTTCAGTATCACTGGCAGATTCTCAAGGACACGAAAGTCGAGGCACAGCAAGCAGCTGCCATCCGGCTAATGGATCAGTTATTAATGCAGCATTGAAATGCATAACTGTGTATATTCGATAAAGGTACTTGTTTCACTTCATATCTTCGGGCGAGAACCGAATTTTGCCAGGGCTGTATTGGCGTTCTTATCAGGATTTTTCATAGACTTGTATCCATAGATGAAGTGCATGGGGACACTATCTCGCAGGCATAGTGTATCTGTTTCTATAGACTATTTTTTTATCAGTGTAAAACTTGGATAAGATGTGTGAACATTGCTTTATGATTTTTATATGCCAGTTTCAAAGTTGCACATGAGTAGAAGCCGACTCGATACATATCACACGAACTAGTCTAAGATGTTGGGATTGCAACAATCCGAAGACCAGGGGCCATGACCGCTGGTATTATGTAAATATCTTATGGGGCGGTGAATCGTATATTCAGCTACCCGTATTCCTTTTCGTGTTCACCCGCTGAGGATAATAGCAATACGGACCTGGGACAGAGGAAAACGACGCCGTTGCAACCTCCTTGTTGTAGCAGTATACATAGTACGTACTCCGCGAAGGACCTAAATAGGCAGGGCCAAGCGGGCGAGATCAAAGCTCTTGTGTACTTAACTCTAGATCGCCGCTAGGGCTGAAAAGGATGACAAGATTGTATGGCCTACTTGACGCCATAGCAGATTATTATAATATCGAATAACTTTTCAAGCCTTGTATCACCAGCAATTTTTACTACACATAGGTGTATCATTATAGGTGATATCCACGTGAGTGGAACGCGTAAGCAAGTACTTGAACCTGGTAATACAACAGAATATACGATCAGGAATTTAGAATACAATAGTAAAAGGTTGCAGGTATTGTGACGCGTAATACAATGAAATATTTTGTGGGCTGCTAACTGTCATAGTACTCACGGCTGGTGGTTTCAGTGTTGATTGTCGTTATTCCACAAGGAGAGAAGCCCATAATTATTCGGCAGGACCTACTTAGCTAGTTTTCTACGATCGGGGCTTGAGCCCGTGCCCGTAATCCCGGGTGTCCGGAATTATTCCGGAGCGCTCTATGACACCAACTCGGTTATATACGCTTTATTTCGCTTTGATAGAGACACCAAGGATCATTAACTCACATACAGATCGTACAATCACTCGAAAATTAACAACGCGTGTTATTATAGGTATGAGAATGTATGTCCCAATCGCGAACAATATATCATTTTCTATATTCCGTAACTTTAGATAAGAATGACTAACTTATAGTGGCAGGTCCAAAATGGTAGTTTAATATGTAAGGACTTGGAGGAATATTCACATCAAAATCTCTCAGCGAATTAGGAAAGTATTGAAGGCCTTGACACCTGTTAGGTCTATGGAATATCTACAACTTGCACGCCTGAATAGCCTCGCCTCGCCTAACCTCTGAAGTCTTATATCGCTATTAAAGAGGCTGAAAATTTCAGGAGAATTAAGTAGAGCTAAAGGCCGGAGTCCTCACACTACTATGTGCATAACTTCGTCTCAGACCATATGTCAGGAATCAGCCCATCGCTATCGTAATGCTGCGTCGTCACAATATATTCCAGAGTACTTCAGCTTGCTCCGGTAGGAGTCAACACAGTTTCGAATGAGCCTAGTAGCATTCTTTTTCAAGTATAGTTATCGTCTATTCTACCGAAATGTAAACCAGTCGAAGCGATGTACAGAATCTCCGCGATTCTATAGCCCTTCCTGTCATCATAGCACACTCCACCTTATTCGAAAACCAAAGGGACACCTTCCGCTTTTGTCGCCTTCTTGACCCCATCAAGCGCTTCCACACGTTGCGCCAGCTTTGAGTACGCAGGATACTTCTTCATGTCGAGACCGGCAAGCGGTGCGCCCCATCTCCAAATGACATAAATGAAAATGTCGACAACCGTGAGGTGGTCCCCAACCACGTAGGTCCTCCCTGCCAGCTTCTTCTCGATGAGATCGTGGGCGTATTCGATAACCTTCAGTCCCTTCGCCTTGACGGCGTCATAATAATCCTTGTGGTCCTCGACATAGCGCTGCGGGTGCAAGTAAGCACCATAACCAGACGAATGCAGCGTGTCGGAAAGCCAAGACATCCACTGGGTAATGAGAACTCGATCTAGCGAGTTGCGGCCCAGAAGCGCCTCTCCGACCTCTTTGTCTGGGGACAACAAGGCGATCATGGTCATGACAGCGAACTGCTCGGTGATGGGCTCGCCATCGACGACGAGGCACGGGACGTAGCCCGCCGGGTTGATCTTACGGTACTCCGCGTTGGAGAGGCTACCGTCTGCAGTCTCTAATCCGTTGTCCCCGATTACCATCTCCCTAGTCTTAAAAGAGATGCCGAGATGTTGAAGAAGCGAGTGTGGCGCCAAGGAGCATGATCCTTTGCCATAGTAAAGAGTGATTTGAGACATTTTTGAAGAGAAGATGATTTATTTTAACGATACACGATGGTTCCTTTGGACTTTGGAGGTGTTGGTGTTGAATCTTGTGTTTGTGTCGAAAACATGTCGTAGAAGAGAGCGCGCCATGACACTTATATATTTACATTTTTGTTCCAATCAGGCAACAATCAACCATATCACAGAATCAGAAAAATAGCCAAGGCTACAGGAACTCGGAACTCCATAAGCCTCAAGCTTTGCCGTAACTCCTCGCGCTTCCTAATCATCACTCCCTAGCCATCCCACATCTCGCACCGAGTCCCCCACAACAAATCCCACATGCTATTCCGGCTAACAAGCAAACCCCGTTCACTATACCTACGTTCTTGTGAAGCCATCGCAGAAAGGAAATAGTTATGCCTAATACAAGGTTTAGCCGCATAATTTCTGGGAATCTAAAGGACACGCTTGCCTCAAAGGAGTTCGTGTCGAGTCACACCCCGAAATATTGATTAGTTTGTCTGGGGCCGAGGCTACGGCTTACATAAATCCGGACGAATCTTTGACGACCAGAAACCGCGGAGAAGCGTCACTTGCATCAGAATATTAATAGGAATGTTATTCACGACGATTATTCGCTTCTACAGCGACAATTGTCTTTAGAAGCCCGCCATGCCGCCCAAACATGACAGGCGGTTTTCTCTGCAAGCTAATGCTTATGCTGTCAGATTGACGAATGAGAGAAATGTTACTCGACGAATCATATGTGACTGGTCCTAAGAAGGGACAGATCGTCAAAAAAAAGCTGGGTTCGCCGGGCTTGGCCTTTGTACTGGGTATTTATCTGTCGATACAGCTTCATCAATTCTAGCTACTAACACTGGGGGTGATCTTATGTATTCTTATACGAAAACGTTATCGCCGAATACGAACTGAGATATCGAAACATCCTCCCTTCACAGTGCCATGAGTCGAATGCTGTTGTCTCATTTTAGGACTGCTCCTTATGGGCGACCACTCCGACAAAATAACGACAATACTGTACTACCAGCATAAGTCCAATTTGCCTATCTTCTCATAGGGGGTTTGCCACGACTAGGCTGTCTCCCACGCTTGTCAGGAAAGAAGTTGTAAGAAAGGCGCAATACGCGATAATCAATATATCTAGTTGCCTCCGCATACTCCGACTTGGTCAGCAAGATCTGTGGATCCTTCGCAAAACGAATACGCATTGCCTGCTTCTGGTTGATGGCTGGCCTCGAATATCCATTATTCATGCTTGCCACGACAGTCTCCCTAAGCACCTTTGTAAAGTTCGTTGGCGTGGGCAGGTCCTGCAAACCCATCTCTTTCATGAAGGCTGGGAAATCGTTGATGGTATGCAATCGTCGCACTTCAGCTGCGAGACGGCCAGCCGCATCTCTTGGTGGCGCTCCATACCGGTCGAAGAGTTCATCCCGTACTTGAATCAGAGTCTTCTCGTGGGACGGGCGGGCCGTGCGCCGAAAAAGCTCCGAGAACATGAGCAGTCTGTACGAAGTAAGACTGCCCTGAAAAGTCTTATCCAGGCGATAGGCTGACACGGCATCCCTCTCCATGTATGATAGTTCGGTCATTCCAGCGCCTCTCTGGTCAAGAAGCCAGACGACGTTGCGAGTGATTGCCTCCGTTATGATAGATTTGATAAGGGAATCATTCACCTGAATATCCGATATCAACAAAGCGATGAGAAGGTGTCCCAGATTAGGACAATCTGTTTTTGACCTTTTACCATCCTGAAAATCCCGCAACAATTGATTGGCCTGCTGTACAATACCAGGGTCCTCTGTTGCCCAACACACAAGCATGTGAAAGAGATGAAAGTATGAGTTTATAGCTTTCTCGGACGCGTGGCGAAGCGTGCTCTTTTTCGAACCTTCACTATTGAACTTTTCAGCGTCTAGATTCAGTCGAACAACCACATCGTTCATCCACGTGAACAAAACGTGTGCATTAGGTATATTCGAAGACGATGCACTCTTGAGGTGAGGTATAATTCCAGATAAAGAGTGCTGCGCATCTTCTCTGACACGGTTCCAATGAAGCCTTGAGATTGGGAGGGGGAGCCAATGATCGAACCGTAGATGTTGGATAGAGTGACGGACGCCCATGTGCAAATAGGCTTCCTCAGAAATCAGATCGAACTCAGAAGAGATCTGTCCTTTATCCACTGTGACCCCAACTCCTAGTTTCGCCGATTGAAACCCTTTTTTCAGACAGAAGCATTGTAACTCACGCTTCCGAATAACATCAAAGTCCCGAATAAGCTCACTAATTCTAGGCCATGCGCGGGCAAAGCTAGTCAGATGCTCAAATTCGTCCAGTCTCTCGATGATCAGAAGAAGAAGTTCGTTGGGCAGTCGGTCAATATTGAAGCCGATATGGCTAGCTTTTCGTGTGCTGGTTGATATTGTGGTCGGACTAGGTGTTTGAGGGCGTACTAGGCTTGTGGAAACGTCAGAAACGATATCACCCTGGATTGTAGGCCATTCCTTAGGGTTATGATAAACACATGCATCAAAGCTTGTTGGGACGGGACGAGTTTTGGTTTGTACAGGTCCCATATTCATCCCGAATTGGCACTTTCTGCAAGTATATGTATCCAAAGATAGCTTATTCAATTCTTGATAACTGGTAAGGTTCTTTGCATGGGAGTGCTCCTGCTCCAAGCTCTCGCTGTCGAAAAACGAGAGCAGTTGGATTGCGATACCCTTGATCGTGTATGCTGGAGTGTACTCCTCACCAACACGTAATATGCTAGCACATATGAACCCGCCATAAACGTTCGGGTGCTGGACTGACGAGTTCATAGAGACCGAAGGAGGTTGCATGGGGTACATGGATGGAAATTGTATGCTTAAATGTAAGGGCGAGTAGTGTTCCGGATATAGAACTAGGCAAGCTCTATGGATGTTGTCCTCGTTCGGGTGAAGGGATATCTTGGGATACGGGTTGGTGACGAGTTCATGAATATCCGAGAGAAGACGTTGGCGACGAAGTCCTTCTGTGGCCTCTACTTTCATTGAAGAGCGAGGGAGGGAATAAGCCGACATGATTACGTCAAATAGATACTCCTCTCACAGGCAATCCAATAATAGATCATACAAGAATGATAAAACTGGGTGTGTTTCCAGATCTTATAAGTAAAGAAGGAAACTAAAAGATGAGGACAGCGATTTCTCCCTGGTATTAAATAGAAGTCAATCAGGCGCCGAGCCTATACCAAAGTCACATAGCGAACAAAGACAATATGCTTTGACAACAGGATTATGAAGGGTTATCACCATAGCACCATAGCTCTCAGCCTCATAATTCATTGCCGACCTGACTCACTACGGTAAACTTCCATCCCTGGCTAGTGCTTAGCAGTTAGAGCTAGTGGTCTAGATTAGGCAGTAGCTAGGGGTTTAGCGGCCAGCCTAACTTACCCTTTTCAGCTCACCGTAGGTGCCTATCGGTCATGCAATTGGCTGGATTGTCCTCGTTGTTGCGCTAAGACTGTACTACCACTAGTTAACAATGATATTTTCTTTCTTCTACATCACCCACAGGCAAATAGAACAGACACAATTGCGCAGGCGCGAAAACCAGTACACAAAACCTACGTCAAAGCATAGAATGGGCGCCAGTGCAATTTGTTGCATAATATTTTTAAAAGTTGCTGAGGAAGTGCCTCTAGTAAGAGAAAGAGACCATCCCAATGTGGTAGAAGCACACCTATACATCATTACCTGTGAATTATTCAAAGTCAGCGGCATTTTCACGATTGGAGACACAGTATCTATGTTGCAGAAAGATTCTTTATTCGCAAAATGAGAGTAATTCATTCCCCTGTGACAAGGGAGTACGGTATTTCTATCTATGAAAACATTTTGAACGCCATATAACAAAGAGGCCTATAAACATGCAAACAGCACCACTCCAACGCATCTATAGCGATTTAGACAACAACAGGAACAAGCAGGCACGCATAGCCTTACGCGTTATCTTCGGTCTTCTGCCGCTTCTCTGGTGGCGCCTCCACGTCGTCCTCGTCCTCGTCCTCTACGGAGCACTGCCGTTTTCTTGACACCTCTTGAGGTTGACTTTCCGACTGACTCTCGGCCAAGGATGCTGGAGACTTGGAGGAGTTGAGAGCATTCCAGTTCGGGATCTGAGTGGAGAGCTCGAGTGGCCCCATTGAAGCAACAGGCGCAACTTGTTGCGAAGCGGAATTGGAGCTGGGTGAAGTGGGAGAGTAGCCGGGTGACGTGGGAGAGTAGCGGGGTGAAGCGGGACTGAAGTTGGGAGAGTAGCCGGGTGAAGTGGGAGAGTAGCGGGGTGAAGCGGGACTGAAGTTGGGAGAGTAGCGGGGTGAAGCGGGACTGAAGTTGGGCGAATTGGCAGGTGATAGTATGTTCGGCTGAAGAGAGGTGGGAGAGCAGGCTGGCGTGTTGGGCCTCAATCTACAGATCCACTCTGATTTGGATGTATAGCTAGGCGAGGTGAATGATGGAACTTGGGCGCTTAAACGTATACCATTAACAGTAAGTGTATGGGTTGGTGACTGGAAGATCTCCCATCTCTCATCGCGGTATGATGGAACATTTTGAGGTCGAAGAAGGCTGGGTTGGTAATCGGCGTCGTCGCTAGGAACCTCAAGGGCCAATCGGACTTGATAATCCGAAGCCTCGATAGTTTGGTGGGCACACGCGGATGTCAAATCTTGTCGATAGGCGTCGAGATTGTAGCGCTCCTCAAAGTTTGCCCACAGAAAGTCTTCATCTTCAATGGGATCGCCGGCAGAGGATCTTCTGTATTGTAGCACCTTAAGACGGCGTAGGAACTCACGTGAAACTGCGTACGCCACCAGTCCGCTCAAGTGAGATTGACTGCAAGCGAGGTTCGTAACCGTGATATCTTGGATCGTGGCTGTCGTTGGGAGCTGAATGCACCCTTCAGCGAGAATGGAGACAAGTCGACGGCGTATCAATTCTCTACGAAATGCATTGTCGTTTGGTACAGGATCGATTATTGCTAGGTCCGTCACTTCTAGATCACTGTCTAGCTGTAAATTTGGCCTCATCCTGGTGATGATTGTAACCCAGGTACCCCCAACCTGAATGGGGAGAATGAGAAATTCTCGAGACCTCAAAGGTTCAAAGAGGTAGTGCAGAAGAAGACCTTCATTGTCATCTGATCGTCGCTTGCTTATTTTCCCTAGAGTTTCTTCAAACATTTCGTCGCAAAATGGAAAAAGATCGATATGATCAAGTGCTGGCGTGGAAACAATGGACGCGTCGTGAAGTTTTCTGTGCTCCCAGAATATTCCGTTTCTGAGCGAAAGAGAGTCGATCGGCTTGTTCTGATCAATTTGCAGCATGTACATCGAGTCTGCTGTTGGGCCGAGCCGCTGCACCATCTCCTTGATTTCGCCGCTCAACGGCCTATGCCACCCGAATTTGATGTAGGGAGAGCTGATCAATCTTGCAGCCGCTGTTGGCTGGCCACGTTTTAGGCTTGACTTTGGGGTTTTGCTGATCCTTTTCTCCGTGACTTTCTTCTCCGCAGTCTTCTTCCCCTCCTTCACTTGGTTGTCTTTTGAACTCGCCATTTTGACAAGTTAGATGCTGTATGTGTTGTAAGTAATCTGCGTAGTAATCTTCGGTGTTCTGTGTTGCTGTAATAATGTATGCTGGTAATGCTTCGATTGGCAAAATTGTATTCGGCCAGCGTTCGTCCTTGACTTTATACTCGTTACGGAACAAGACCATGCCATATTGTCGTCCCATCAAACAAGGCCTTTATTGAATAGCATTGATAACCTCACGAAAGCCATGTTCACAACGCCGTATTAACTAACTTTGAGCGACGAAATTGTCGCTTTGTTCTCGGGTTCGAACTTCAGCAGGGACGAAAGCATCGATGGGACACTGAATGGGTTAGCCGATGCAAAGGGTGGCCCCGACAAAGCGAGAATAGTAAGGTTAGCAGCAGAATAGTTCATTGTTCGTACTCCTTCCCTCTCCACGAAAGGACGTAACGCTTGTTCGAGGGTGCTTGAAAGGGTGTAGTAATCTCTTTCTTCGAAGCCACTTAGTGACCGGTGTCAAGTTCGTTCTCTAAGAGTAGATTATCATTCAGGCTACTACGACGATTTGAAAATAAGCATGAGTGTATCCGCCTTCGATGATTGTCTTAGAGAGCGTCTGTGAAAGACACCTTTCAACGAATTGTAGCCATTGTTCTTAAGACTCTATCTATTGTCAATCTCCTAGAAAACAATAACATTATCATACGTTCGGACCTATCAGGGGCAAAAGGACGTGATTGTCATTTCCAATTCACGAATGCGTATTCATCAATGATGGATAGGTAAACTGAATGATTTGCGATTTCGAGTCTGGTTCAAGTTGCTGTCTGCTAGAGCAGTAGGGCAAAAAATTCTCTGATTAATTGAAGGTCGGATTTCGATCTGTGACGCAGAAGAATTGTCGTGATGGTTCCTAGAGCCATAAACACACAGTAATTCTCAGATACTTACTTTTTCATTTCATTTCTTTGCTCAGTTTTGCCCGTTCGCTCTGATCTCGCGCTTAGGGTACGACGGCCAAGTGCTGATTGTACTTCTATCGCGGCCCTCCCCCCCCTACCTATCTTTGGTTCCTACCTAACGCTTTGAAGGCCCGGACAGGGATGTCGAAAAGTCGGACATAAGCTTAGTTATTCTCATCTGGGTCCATCTGCACTGTGTAAAGGCACGGGGTTGGAACCACGGCCTGCAGCAGTGGCTAGAGTCTAAGTTGGAAACGATAGTTATTTAGCCATCATGGCTGAATAACCACCGTAGTAATGGTAGAGCCGCGTCCCGTCTCTTCGGCCAGCTCAGCGGGGAGTGACTCGAGTTCTGCATGCGCCAGTTCCTCGTCATAGTCTTGCGCATGCTCGAAGTCCACCAGACGAACACATCCACGACAACATTCCTCAACAATGAAGTTATACCGGTTTACATCTCCGTGCACAAGTCCCAGATCTCCCAGTCCATGCAACCTTTTTAACAAAGCCGCGCATTGCGTTAGGTCATCTGAGCACGCAAATCTGCCTTCCAATTTCTCGATAAGGAAGCCCATCACGCGGCCATTCTCCGTCAAGTGGCCTAGAAACTCCGGCGCAATGAGAGGGCCGTCACTGGGTCGTTGGGTTTCAGTCAAGACGCAATATGCCCATGTCTCGCGGGTGAGGCTCGGGATCTGCCACTCAAAGCAGGCGATTTTGGCGACAGCTGCTCGGCCTTCATAGAGTGTCTCAAAGACGCCGGATCTGAGGCGTTTTATTCGCGGCAGAGACAGCACGTCAATCCGCTTCTAGTGCCAGATGAATGTGATCTCTTGCAAAGGGTCGTGGTATGCAGTTACAGCAAGAGAGCCATCCTGGTTACGGGATAGTTTAATCTTTCTCGATGGCATGTCTGACAAACTGGGCAATTGGGGGAGGAGGAGGTAGGGGCGGCACATGGTGTCTTCATCGAAGACATCGGTGGAGATGGTGAGGTAGTAGACTTGCTGCCCACTGCGGATGCGGTACATCCCTTCCTCGTCAGAAATCTCTTGGGAGAGTACTTCTATGGAGTCAGTTGAGACAGCCCTCGTCGTGTCCGGCGCAATGGTAGGCATTGTAGCAGATAGTGGTTCTCTTTTATGTAGAACATAAATGGGAATGGGAGTCAACGACAAGCGGCTCCATCACTGAGTAGCCGATCATTTATTGAACGGCGCTGGGAGATTAATACGTAGTTGGTAGCGTTTCGATTCGGATGATGGCGAGCTCACTTGGTTCACCTGCTGCATAGCCACGTGAGCAGGTTACATGATTAGTTTAACTAGGCTGGCCCGTTGGCGCTAAGAGATAAATATGCAGTTGGTAAACCTTGTTTCAATTTGGACGATGGTTGGCCTATTATTTGTACGCGTGTTAGATATGCCACTGTATAACGCCCAGTCCAACCTGCGATGTGGCAGGACAAACACCGATGACCGGACTTCGCGCAACTCCTGTCTAGCGCATATGCCGACGAAGAGCAAGGCGAAAACAGAGTATACCGGGCGTCGTGAGCGGAATTGAGGTATGAGGCTCAGTGACTTCATTAGTTGTGGGCAGCCGTTCGCGGACGGCGAGTGTGAGGCAAGGGTTACATGAGTTAGTTATGCACGGTAGTGTGTTGGGAAATTGTAGTGAATTTTGAGATTGTGTTATTCAAGATTGTCAAGACGACGATGCTCGCTCAACCTTCTTGCACCCCTTGATCGGCAAGCAACTGTTGTGCACCATAGCAATGTCGGATATGCGCGGAAAGCCTTATACTCGAGCGAGCCCGATTGACCATTCCAAAAAGTACATGATCAGGGTTGCAATCCGTTGGCACCATGTTGGCGATGACGTCAACCGACAACCGGCGACTTTGATATTGCTGGTACGTCCATTCGCAACCCTTGCACCAAAGACCGTGTTCGACGATGTCTGGAGGAGTAAGTGAGGGGAATGGGATGGATGCCATGCCAAAAAAGCGATCGACTCCAACATGCCCTTCATCTGGTAGCATTAAGGGATCTAAACATGTAGAGTCCGAAAATACAACTTGTAGGTATCTAGCCGTGGATACAGTTTGCTCATTTGGTTGTATGCGTATAATAGCTTCTATAGCATTTCCTACGGACCCGTAGATTGACATCGCAAGCTCTTTGGCAGCGCTCACACTAACAAGGTAGTATATTTTTTCCTCAGGATCGCAAAAGACCCCATATTTGCCAGGAATGCTAAGCATGACCGGCAATTGCTCGACCATCTTGGGCGATAGTGCGAAAGTCTCGGCGGCAGCTGTCGGGGAGACAACCCATCGCGTTGGGTTAGATCGCAGACATTGCCAGCAACACCTTTCGCAGGTCGGGAGGAATAGATAAGCGCCATACTCTGGACACGTTGCACAGCGCTCGTTTCGAAGAGCATTGTGAAGTTCAGATGCCGAATGAAGATGAAGCAGCTTCGTCTCGCTAAGGGCTGCTAACGCGTGTGGTGCATATTTCATTACATCTCGATATGCGGGAAGGGAACATAGTATATTCTTCCCTTGAATAGAAACGCGAGAAAACCGAATGGTTGACCGGAAATCGAGGCTCCTGAGCACCTCGTGTAGCAGTTCGGCTGGCAGCCTGTCGAGAATACCAACGGACGAGGCGCGGTTTTGGAGGTTTGCTTCCATGGGTTTTGGCGGTTTATGGATGGTAATCATTGAATAGAACAGGTCTGTTGGCCGATGGGAGAGACGGGAAAGAACATTCGTAGGGATATCTTGGTAAGGCATACTTTAGGCGTTTAGATATTAGATAGTGTTTGGCGGGATGAGCGGCGTGCTTATCTTAAAAGATCCGAAGAAGACGGTATTATTCTGTGTCGAGCGTGTCGGTGCTGTCTTGGACAGGTTTGTTTTTAAAGAAAGCGTTACAGGCCAGGAAGTTCCGGATAATGGGGTGTAGAGGTGTGCGGTAACGGTAACGAGACTTGATGCAAGAGATGGTTCTGGTAACAATTTTAACGCTCGACCTAGGTCCCTGCTGCCGAGAGATCCAAACACGGGACTTCTGCGATCAAGAGCGCAAAACATTATCTGTTCCGAAGGTAGGAAGCAGCTGTAGTAGTGTTGCTTTAAGTTACGAATTACTTTACTCGAACCAGAACCGTGCGGAAGCTTTTTAAATATCAACGTTGGTGGCACATCTGGTGTCCGTTTCTACACTCTAAATGAATTGCATTAATATTCTATTCTTTATAAGGTTTTTTTTTTATATATAGTTTTCTTTTGGGATTGTTTGGCCCGACAGTTTGGATACGAGGCGTTATTAAGAGGGGACGAGAAGAGAGAGTATACGCTGCAGCAGATCCTACCAGCCGAGCCAGCCTTTAAGATACTTCACCATTCTCCTAATTTGCCTTTTATCTAGTTATACTAGTTATACGACGACCTTCTCTGTTCAGCCCTTGCAAACTTAGATAAGATAAAGTTGGACGTAAGCACAAAGACGTAGACAAGCAGGCAATTGGTGCTGCGATAGGTACTAGCATTTCTGTTATGCGCCGTTGTCTATACGCATTCTAGCGCACCTAAGCTATTAACTACCTAAGCCCAACTACTTCTGCGTATACGGACGTACATAAGCCGTAGTTCCTCATCACTTATAGCCGTAAGATATATTTATTAATTAATCTGCTATTACAAGACTGACTTTGCGTTCTTCTCAGCCCTACCTACAGGTATTCAGCGACTCTTGAGCGACTTCCTGAGAAGTAGCTCTGGATACAAATAGGGGGTCGGATTCAGGCTTACCTAGGCAGGCTAAAAGCAGCAATGGCTCAGACCTAATTAAATCGTATTCGTGGATCTGCGCGGGGAGAGAAAGGAACACGGGCTTTTTCAGCCTCAACCTAGTCAGGGATGAGGAACAAACGAGACAGCGGGTGAGATTTCATCTCATTCTGCTGCTTGTCCTCCCGTTTCCCACGATTTAGCGAACAATAGGTACTACATAGCGACAGTAGTATCTATCTGTCTATCTGTCTTTGTCAATTCCCCCGCGACTTGGCCTCGCAAATGAGTAAATACAGCAGTCGAAGATCCCTGCGACCGTGCGAGGCGCCGAGCCGAGTTCCAGCCAGCCCATCGATCTCACCATCGTTATGGTCGCGTCGCTGCGCAGTCCGCGGAGGTTGCTCGTCGCGACATTCCTTGTGATAGCTCTATTCCTGATTCTTGCCCGCCACGGTCGCGAATACGTCGTTGGCCCAGCGCAAGCGCCCGCGCCCGCAACTTTGCATCCCGAACATGAACATGAACATGAACATGGCGGCGAGTCACACATAGTCGTCGAGCAGAAGCAGGACCACGAGCTCGAGCTCGTGGTCGCTAGTGTCAAGGCCGAGAACACCTCTTGGTTCGACACTTACCTCCCCGATTGGCATAAGAACATCTACGTCGCCGATGACCCCCATGCGCCGCTGACGGTGCCGCGAAACAAGGGGCGCGAGGCCATGGTGTACCTGACATACATCATCGACCGGTACAACGATCTCCCGCAGAACGTGCTCTTCGTACATGCTTCGCGCTTTGCATGGCACAATGACGATCCGGACTACGACGCTCTGCCGACTCTACGGCACTTCCGCCTGCCATACTTGCGGGCGACCGGTTACGTTAACCTGCGGTGTGTCTGGGTCATCGGGTGTCCCGGCGAGATCCGTCCCGCAATAGACGAGACCAAGAAGGACGAGGCAGAGAAAATACAGGCAAAACATATCTACAAGGAGGCCTTTGAAGAACTGCTTCCCGAGGTCCCCCTCCCCGAACTCGTGGCGGTCAGCTGCTGCTCGCAGTTCGGGGTGACGAGGGAGACGCTCCGGAGCCGTCCCCGAGAAGACTACATCCGGTACCGGGAGTGGCTTCTCGCGACGCCGTTAGACGATGCGCTGAACGGACGCGTTTTCGAGTTCGCGTGGCATAGTTAGTGATTCGATTTGTTTCCCAAGACCACCTGGATAGAACCTGATTTCTAACACTTATCGTACTCTATAGTTATCTTCGGCAAGGAAGCAGTACATTGCCCCTCGGCGGCCGAATGCTATTGCAACGTCTTCGGGTTCTGCGACATCCCATGCAGTGACGATTCCTGCACCGGACGATATACCCTCCCGCCTTACTCTTCGCTTCCGAAAGGTTGGCCCCTCGTCGGCTGGCAGGAGGAGGAAAGGAACTTTACCGGTCCCCTCTAGTGGGATGAGCATCCCCAGAAACGTGTGTATTGGATACTGTATTTTGCATGGGAGGAGCGCAACATAAAAACATTGAAAACGGCGAGGTGGGCTTGAATAAGCAACTGTTTTCTCATGCCACATTGGACCAGCATGCATTGGGCATAGGCGTTCAGGTTGGGACCAAAATTTTGTATCATCATATCATTGGAAATTACAGATTAATAGCTTCAATGTAGGCGATCACCTTCCAGAACTACAGTCGCAATGATCTACATATGTAACCTAACCCAGCACGTGTTCGTGAGCTTGACATGATCCATAACAGCCATGTGAGTTAAGCGGCATCAATGTTCTCCAGACTAGTCGCCCAAATGGATTATGCAAGGGACACGATAGCCTCCATAAAGACGCAAGTCACATCTAGGTACGAGCACTCAAGATCGCAAGCGCCTTTTCATGACTCGCAGTGCTTAGCGTCTCGCTAGTTACATCGAGTTATGTTAGCGCATCCCCTTGCCCAAAGGACAACAATCAACATCCAACACACCACCTCTCATCTACCACCCATGTCTCCGTTCTACCGACGACCCCGTCGCGGTTCATGCAAGAAACCAAGGCCAACCCAGGCGCGGACCATTTTAGGAAGGTTGCATTACCGTACAGTCGGGACTCACACTAGGATCTGCAACAAGCATGGAGCTCGTGAAGTCTGCTCGTCTCCGGATCCAAACCCTCGGGTGGCGGTAGCATTCGGGATGAGCTATATCTCGCATAGATTCACGATGCCTGCAGTTCAACGTGCAGTAAATACTGTTATAAAGACTTGTTTCGCCGATGATCACCCAGGCACATTAGTCAGACCGTTACGTCGCGGTGGTGTTGAAACTCAGGGACTCCGCCATGACGATGACTGACTCGAGATATCCATTAATTCTGGATTTCATTCGCCCTTGGAGGATGTTCACTCTGCGTTGAGGCCTTTCTTACTCCTTTATATTTCTCAGCAGACCCAGCACGCATAGGACATTCAAGATGCTGGTTAAGAGCCAGTTAGGTGATAAGTAAGTGAGAAACATCACTCTCCTCTGATATTTAAGTCTGTGATCTTATGCCGACGCCACAGAGCAAGAACATAGTGTTCAGGCGCTCGGAAGATATGGTCGACGCCTGAATGAGTTGCCCCATGACACCGTCTCCGTCTATAAATTTTACCGTCCTGAAGCCCCGATCAATTCCCATCCTCCCTCCCATGAACCCTAGGAAAACTGTTGAATGGAGATCTTTATGCCTTATTTCCCCTTTCCCCGCCAATAATATCCTCGATCTAAACAAGTTACCCGGTCTTCAATTCTTTTTCATCTCGAAACTTCCTACGCTATAAAGCTCGTATTTGATCCTCGACTCCGGGATCCCGTTCTTCAGCAGATGGCCGCCGATCTCAGTCATGAATTTCTCAGGGCCGCAGACAAAATACTGCGTCATTTTGTTGTGTAGCCACAGATCCTCCCAGTTGAGGCCGATGAAATCCTCTTGGAAGCGCGACGTCAGCGATATGACGTCGCCATCGGCAAGCCGTGAGCGGAAGAACTTGAGTCTGATGTTAGGGTCATCCTGAGCTATCTTCTCGACTCTCTCGCGGAAGGGCGCATCGTGTCGTGACGCCTGGATCCAGGACATTGGTCTGCCCTTCCCCTGCTCTGATACCGTCTTCAGTATAGCATATAAGGGACCGGCGCCGGCGCCGGCGGAAATGAGGACGACGGGACTCGTGTTCGGGTCGTCGGTGTCGAGAAAGAACTCGCCGGAAGGGTGGGTCAGCTCTACGGCGTCGCCCACCTGGAAATCATCAATCAAGGTACCAGATACGAGGCCCGGCCTGTGCGGCCGCACGCTTCCGATGCTGCTATCGGATGCACTGCTCGCGGCGGACGAAATCGGAGGGCCGTCGTCGAGGGACCCGAACTGTCTCGATGGCGGCTTCGAGTCTTCGCCGGCGCCAATATCCCTCTTCACGGTGATGCGGTAGCTGTCTGGGCGCGGGGCGTCGCTGAGAGAGTACTGGCGGAGCTGGCAGTACTTGAGTCCCTTGATCTTCAAGCGGATCGTGACGTACTGGCCGGGCTTGTACGGGGGCAGTGGCTTTCCGTCGACCGGTGCAAGGTTGAAGGAGACAATGTCGCCTTCGATCGTCTCGGGTGTCTTCTTCGAAATAGTGAAAGCGCGCCAATTGGTCCAAGCTCCAAATTCCTTATATATGATTGCTTCACGCCCTGTGAGCACTGCGACGAAGCATGTTAGTGAACTGACTATTGGTGTCTAGCGAGCGGCTGGACGGAGAGCGGGGGGAACCTTACTCTTGGCCATCAGCCAGTAGGCCTTGGTCCAGGCAGCATTGACCTCGGGGGTCATAGCAGGGCCGAGGACAGCGGAGAAGGCACGTATCAGATACTTGGCTACGATCTCGTAGTGTTCCGGATGGATGACGAGGGAGACATGTTTTTGGGCGACCCGCTCGAGCTTGGGGGTCAACTCGCTAATGTTGACTATATTGGAAGCAAAGGCCAGGATGAGGGCAGTCAGTGCGCGAGGCTGTCTGCCCGTGTGCATGTTGACGCTGTTGAAGTAGTGGTTGAGCTCCGGGTGGTCGCGCAACATGCTCTTGTAGAAGACGGTCGAGATGTGCTCGCCATGTTGTCGCAGGGCCGGTATGGTCTCGTTGACCAGCTCGGCTTCGCGCCGTGTAAGTCCCATAATAGGTAATGTGTTTATCTGTTTCGAACGAGCGTTCAAAAGCGTCTTTGTTAATGCGTACTTCGCGGCAATGACGGAAGATTGATTTCAAGCAACGACGTAGGCAGGGACTGGGGCTACATATGTAGACGGTTGGATTGGGCCGAATCGGATTGGATTAGGTGTCTGGGTTGTAACGAATGCTACACAGACCAAACGACGCTCGCATGGCGGTTGGCCACTCCCTGGCTAATTTTCTTCTTTTCGTTTCTCCCCCAGTTGTGATTGTAATTATCTACCTTCTAGAACAAATCTATAACATAGAAGAAATAAGTATTCCCCATCTAATTACCGACATAGTGTTTGCCTAGCTGCAGGGTTTGATCATGGGTTTGGCCGTGGGAACGTGAATGGCCTGATATGACGCCCGTCTGGCATGATATCGGCTTGATCTGGCCGGGATCCCTCCTGTTAGCCCTTGCTATTTTGCCTACGAGGTAGTTGGATCCGAACTAGTCTGTATGTAAACGTTAATACGGTATGATGACGCTATTTCAAGAACCCACGATTCAACGACGCGGGAGGAGCCGGCCATCCCATACTGCGTACCTGTGCAACGGTGTGGTAGCGCTATTGTGCCACCGAGGTGCTCGGTATAAGCACTCTGTCTGTACGAGTATACAACTCACTTGCTATAGGAAACATGTGATACAAGGGGGAGTATCAGTCATCATTATGCCTTGGTTTGCTTTGCCAATCGAAGCGTAAAACTCTTCCATTTATAAATAGCAGTCATTTAATAGGTGATTTTAGAATCAATCACTTGAATACACTTGGATTCATGTGAGCTGGCTAGATCGTCGATGAGTGTACAGTTTAAAGTTTAAATGCCAGCATTCTGTGCTCTTACTATGGCATCCCCACCAAACCTATACGTAAACTAGTGCATGTATGGGAAGTGTAGCCAGGGTAGTAGCCGGGGTCCGTATCCGAATTTCTACTCATCTTGTTGCACCCTTGATTCGGAAGAAAAGAATTATTCCAGGCTAGTCACATCCCAGAAACCGTTTTGCGCCCCAAATATAGGGATTGTCGATCATCTTGGTAGATCGTCGTAAGATGGGGCAAAATGGATATTTTGCCCTCTACATTTCTACCTACCTCGATATTCTTAATCTTTCATTTCCTTAGGGGCGGCAAAACCGAAGATGGGAAAAAGAACAAAGTTGTTCAGGAACGAGAGGAGCAGTGCGGCATGTTCCGTGGTACACGGCTGGATACAGAATCTTCGGAATTGAACGGACCCAATGAGAAAGCAATTCTCAATGATTACCCAGGTCAATAATGCGAATATCTTCTGTATGACACCGAAAGGAGTAAGAGGCGATATACACGTACCTAGATGGTGGAGTTCATCGCTTAGCAGAGCCAGCACTGCATAAAACATGTACGTGTGTTGTTGTGACGGTGAGACGCTTTATATCGGAACCTCAGAACACTGACTGGACAGTGTAGAGAGCTAAGGATTTAAGCTTCAGCTATGTGACCCTGTCCAATATAAGGTTACGACATGGACCATAACGGGCACTTTTGTGACCGGATAGAACCCGTGATATCCGACGTACTAGTTCTCTCAAGTCCACCGCACATCTGAGGGTTGTTCTTAGTATTTTTGAAGGCCAGCATCACCCTGCAACTCCATTTCTAATATGAGATTGAAACTAGTCTAGGAAGACGAAAGAAATGTACAAAAGGCAGGGTCTCTTCAACAAAATGCATGCAAAGCAGAAGCAAATGACTTGAACGATTAAAACACATAACGTTCCCAGTTACCTAGGTACGTTATCAGTGCAACACAGCACTCCGTTAGGTAGTAAGTGAATTCAACCCTTCCCTCGCTTCCACGAGAAGTACAGAGCACTGGTAAAGTAATTAATTAGGACACAGAAATGGATACCCAAGTCAACTAGGTCGCTTATCTCACGGGATAAACCCTGACGTTACATTGTCTCGCATGGACAAGGACAAGGTATTCAGCCCCATGTTATTACCGACTTCGCAGTTGATTGATTGTCGCGTGACGGAGGGAAAAAATCTGCGTGACCGACTTTTCAAACCTCATAAAGTGCCCGTGTAAGGCGAACTAAATTAACGAGTTTCAGTGTAGGCGACACAACGTGAATTGGTTCGATGAACTAGTGCAATTGCAAACACAGCATTAACTTTCAATTTTTTTCGGTCAATCTAGCAAAGATGAATAGCGCGGTTCGAACACGTGGAGATTGCTGCAGGCCTGACGGAGAGTAGATTGCGTAATCTGTAGATCTGTGATCTGTAATCTAGATTTGACAAAGAGGGCAAAAAGGGCCAATAGGGTAAATTTCAAAGAAGGGGGATAAAAATTTTGCAAAAGGAAAGATGTAGCT
The DNA here is from genome assembly GCA_022385715.1 of Xylaria cubensis. Classification (NCBI taxonomy): domain Eukaryota; kingdom Fungi; phylum Ascomycota; class Sordariomycetes; order Xylariales; family Xylariaceae; genus Xylaria; species Xylaria cubensis. Next base: position 57,495 of record MU279060.1, on the reverse strand, counting down.
AGCGATTGTTTCGATCAATCGACCTCCGGGTTATGAGCCCGGCGCTCTTCCACTGAGCTAGCTAGCTTATTGTTGAAAGCCGGCCGCCTTAAATCGACGGAAGTACCGTTACTGTTGGCGGCGTGTGAGTCACATTACAACAACCTACCTGTGTATTAAGTTCATGCTTTATCTATTGCTTATTCAGGGCGTTAAGTTTGTTTACTTAAACCCAATCAAAGTGGTATCAAAGCGATAAGAAAATCACGAGTACCATCACACGGTAGTGCTGGACCAAACCAAAACCCTTTGCAACATAGCATATATCCTTGATATCGAATCAGATTAGGGATCCCACGGGTCTATCAGATCATCGATGTTACGTATTGGAAACAGTGTCATGGTACGAGATAGACTGGGCATTCCGTCATTGTGGTCGCGTCGGCCACGCTATCCTAACCTCAACCTGAGAGACCTTAGGAAGAGAACATGCAACAAGTTGTGGGTAAATACAGTCTAGTCAATTGAGTATTGGTTTGCGATTCGACCGTCAAGTGTAAAGGATTTCGGCTCCTAAAGTTTAGCGTCTCGTGATAGTCGCTTAGATTCGCGAGAGCATAAGCACAGGTGGCGGAACGCATAGGATTGAAGGAAGATTAGTTTTATTGGCTAATAATAGTTAAATCTTTCAGTTCGACATTTTACAATTAACTACGAGTAACAACACTGCTGGCAGGTGCGCACTTCTCACATCCCATATAACTTGGCATAGTTTGTGAAACGTAAGAGGGTTTCGGTGTGAGTAAGGCAAAGAATGAAACGACGAAGAACAACAAGGTTTACTCTCTAGCCAGCTGCATAACTACGTCAATCACTACAAGAAAGAAGTGTCAATGATTATTTTGCCCTATTTCTGAAACTTTCTCAATATGACGTTTCATGTGGTATTGAGTTCCTAGGATGCAGACAACCAGATGTCGTGCCATAGTGGGGAATACACTGAGCGTCTCATGACTATCTGACGACTTCCTCACAACTAGTTTGAACATCGTGTCTTCCTAACTTATACATGAACTGTGAGTCATCGTGAGATAATTCATGCCAGCGAGCACGTGGTACAGTATTACCTCACCGATTCATGAACCCGTGACCTAAAACCGCAGCAATGTGTTAGCTAAAGACCGATAGCGCACAAGTAGAACGATCGAAAGACGGCAACGCATTTTGAGAAGAGACTCTCATATTTTTGAGAGGGAAGAATTTGCGACCAGTCCTTTTCCTATTAGGTCATTTGGTATTCTCATCGGTGCACATCACTTTCTTAAGGTCGTGTCTAGAGAGAGATAGAAGCTCTGGGTGTCAAACTTTCGCAGGAACACACAGAACATACATATGCCTATCACATATATTGCATGTGTGAACGGCGTCAAATTCCATTCTCTGAGTAAGTTTATATCTCCTTATGTCATAGGACATAAAGATCGAGAGAATTCTGCGCAACAACAAGTGTTTATTATCAACTTTAAGCATGGGGTTCTTGATCTGTTCCGTGTAAACATTAATTAAGTAAAACCTATAAGTACAGTTAATCGGGAGGTCGTGATAGTGTCTCTGGTGAGAATGGACTTGAGAATTAGAGTTAGTTTCCCTTTCAGTTGTTGAAGGAGAAGCACAAGCCATGAGTAGCTGAACTGCATTCCTTGATATAGCTGTTCAAGCAGGCAAATCTTCAGACAGTGTCCGCCCAAGTGAATCAACAATAATGAAAGAATGTGATAACTGATATCCTATATTCTAAACCTTGGGTATATTCTACTAGTGATGACCACCTCTAATTCTATTCATGATACATAGATTGCAACTCATGCGCCTTAGCACCACCCCAATCCCTCCACCATTTCATCCCCTGATACCGCCCATCTATCGTACCGTGGACCCCAGAAGACCTAACGGGCAGAACGCGCACAACTCGATCACGACAGGTCAACACAACGCGCGCAAGCAGGTCATACCCGCGCGTCGAATTCCCCAAGAGAGCTCTGCGCCCTCTCTTCCGGATAGCCAGGAGCCCAGCAACAATCGCAGCGAAGAAAACCGCAGTCCAAACCAGGACATCGCGAATCCACGCCCCGGCCGCATTTCCGACATGGCGGTCCACGACCTGCGAATGCATGAGGACATGTCCATCCTTATCGAGGGCCGCGACACGGAGGTATCGGGGCATATCATCCATGATGTCAAAGGCCGTCTCAAACGACTCCTTCATCACGTCGTCGAGATCCACGAATCCCTCCGTCTCCGTCTCCGTCTTGGATTGAGACTGGAGGAGGTCCGTCCACTCCGCGCCCTGCAACACCCACCGCGCAACCTCCGTGGCACCATTCCACGAGACGAAGATCTGCGCATCGCTGGGGTTGAGATACACGGAAGGCGGCTCGACGGGCCTGCCTACCCACTCCAGCGTCTTGAAGGCGCGGTACGTGTTCACTAGGCCCCAGCGCGCCGTGATCCAGGGTGTGAGCTCGACTTCGCACAGCACGGTGCCGTCCGACGCGAACTCTGTGATGAAGGGGAGCCAGCCGTAGCTGAGCACGACGCGGTCTTCCATCACTTGCATTGACCCCTGAGAGACCGTCCACTTGGAGTTCGTGGGGTCGTGGTATTCGCGCAGGAGCGTCGCTGTCATGTTCGTCGTGTCTAGCTGCACGAGGAGTCCGCGGCTGTATCCGTGTGAGGAACCAGGCCCCGCGCGCTCCGATGCCGCGTTGTCGAAGATGCTGAGTGTATAGTTGGCGTGCAGTTGTGCGTGGTGCTGGTACATGAAGTCGGTGGCTGTTCCGTCCGACAGGTCCTGGAAGTCGTTCGACATGCCGCCGAGCGTCCAAAGGATCTCGCCTTTGGGGCTAACGCACATGATACTCGATATGTGTCGTCCCGAGATGATGTAGTTTCCTTCGCTGTCTACATCGACGCTGTTGGCGTGGAAGAAGTCGAACGCCGTTTCCGGCGTTGTACCGTCATCTGGACCGGCAAAGTACCGGACTACATCGCGCAGGGACACATGCTCGATGGCACTCCATTCGAACAGCAAGTCTCCCGTGTCGATATCGATTTCTTGAACTAGGCAGTCCAACACCCAGCCCTGCTCCGGGCCTCCGACTGATGTCAGATCCGCCGGGACCGGGTTATAGATGGTCACCAAGGCGGTCCCACGTTCAGTGATTTGGAACTCGTGGAGATCTCCTTTCAGCCCTTCGCCTGCGGGCTCGAACTTCCTGAACAGCTCGTAGGACGAATCCAGCATATAGTAGGTCCCGCGTCCGTAGCCACGTATGGCGCCTTCGGGACTTGACCAAAAGGTCAGGTAGTTCTCGCCCTTGTATGTCTGGACTTGGAGATTGAACACCACTCCGTACGAGTCGTCAGCCCAGACGAGCTCGCCCCTCGAATCGAAGATCGTCGGTCCGGGGTCCGAGACTATCTTCCCCTTCTGTGCTATCAAATAGTACCCATCACTGCATTGTTGCTCGTCCCATCGAGGAAAGTTTACCCGCGGTGGCGTGATTTCAGATGATTTGTAACTCGTCGTCGGATATACTAGTCACGGCTTCGGTCAGCGCGCCGATTGTCGCTCTTTGTTTGGATGGAGGGGATGTTCAGGGGATGTGGGACATGGAAGACCTGGTTCCAGATTGCATAACCCAAAATAAGGAGTTCACGGCAGACGAGTGTAAGTGGGGAAGAAGCTTGAAGGAAAAATCGCTACTCACAACCGTAGAACCCTATTTCATACAAAGTAGAACTGAAGACGTCGTACGCCCAGGCCTGCACATCAAATGCAACCGCAACGAGTAGCAGCCATAGCGAGATACGTATCATGATTTATCAACATAAAGAGTCAAGAAAGGAGTGACGAGAAGAGTAAAGAAGGCCGACAGTCAGCCAATCAGTCAGTCAGTTAGTTAATCAGTCGTTCATGGACATGTTTCACAAAGATGAATTGCTCTACCTACCTACCTACCGCAACGATCTCTATATCTATCACGAAGAGGTAGGTAGATAGAGATTGGCCATGCGGCGGAGCGAAGAGGACCGCGTCATCACATTTGCGAAACTCACCAATCCCAGCCAAGAGAGGCGGAAGCAAATCCCCTATTTCTTCTGAATAACTCTCTCGGCAGTGAACGGTACCGAATCGAGTAATCAGGACCGGGGGGGAATAAGCGTTGGTTGCCAATGCCAAGAAAGAAAAGAACGCGATACCCTCAATCCACGTGAGAAAACACTTGCAAAATGTTGGTACGGACCTCCACATAGTCACTTATAGCGGGTTCTCGGCGACGCTGGGCAGCTGGATCGGCTGGGTGAAGTACAGTAAGTGTGGTGGTAGTCCCAAGACTTACCGGCCTGGTGGTTCCAAGCAAGATGATTGCATACATGCAACGTGGTGAACGGGGAGGCGATTCTTGGGTCGAAATTCCCCGCGATAATTGGTCTTCTTTCTACGTAGTGCCGTAGATGTAGATGTATGATGGACTGACTATACAACTTCTGTGGCTATGCCTATAACTTGCGTATACGCGGAACTATTAGGTTGCGTCAGTCAGTCCAATAGCCCCTTTGCGGGAGCTTAATAGGTGCCGTTAGATCTCCTGCTAGCTTGCGATCGTCGCCGGGGCATACGCGGCGCCGGCGAACGGAGTTAACGAGGCCGTTGTTCGCGTTTGTGTATGTACGCAGTCCATTAGTTAGCTGAAGAGTTGGTGGTCCTTTTGTTATATCTTTCCGGGTTGGCACGTGGCGCAGGAGATCCTCAGACCTGGTCTTAGTATTGATTGAGGATCCCGAAGTCGATCTCTCTAATCAAATAAATTCTATAGCCACTTCGGCATAACGTTAGGATTGCGATCCTAGGACTAATGTGCTTAGTGTGTACTGCTCGTATTGCCGAACCCGGGTCCGAGTCAAGTCCTATGTTCTACCTCAATGCCAAGGTTATTATATAAGTAGGATACAGAGGTCGGAAGCAGAAACTCATCAGAAGACAAGAAGTGAATTAAGTAACCGACTCAGCCCATAATCGGACGACCTACCCTGCGGCGATTGTGATGTGACGTACCTACACCACTCTACCTGTAACCCTCGTATCGGTATAGCGCACAAGGAATATAAGACAAGGGTAAACATCCATCCAACAAAACAGCATATTCGAGTATTACTACATTTTGAATCCCTTCCATTTTCGTCATATTACATAAGTACCGCGCGGATCGTCTACTTATACACATTTCAATCCTTCAACGCTTCCGAATACAGTCCTGCTAAATCCTTCAAATAAAGCCTTCATAGCGCCTCGACAGCAACAATTGCACGCTAGATCTTGACTGTATCGCACTAGAAGAACAGCCTCGAATAGGTAAAAGATGAAATTACAACAACTCCTTCGCATGTCCTAGATCGGCAGTAGGTTCGGTAGAGAAAGTGTAAATTCCACCCACCTTGGGATACCCCACGAAACACACCCCAGTCCGTTTCAGGTGCCGAACACCACAACGCACGACCATAAGTCAACGCCACCCAACATGACACCACCAATGCCCAGCACGCGGCTGATAGACACGAGTCACAGAAACGCAACTAGGACTCTTTCGATCTCTGGAGAGATAAGTTGAACTAGGCTGAATCTACAGAGGTAGGTAAGTATGGACAATACGAGCAGTCGATGGGGATATGTGCTTGAGCCGTAGAACTACCTGAATACACATCTAATTACTGGTAAAAGGCTAGGTAAGTAAGTAACCTTTCACCATCTAGTTAGACATAGGTAGATAGGCAATTAAGTTCAATCGAGTTCAATTCTCTCCATTCATTACCACATCCCATCCCATCACTGTCAGCCACTTTGGACCTCATCTCCCTCATCTCCCTCATCTCGTCCCATCCCATCTCATCTCTATATAGAACAAAGCCAACCAACAATGCAAAAGATTTCCAGCCCAGTTTTTCGTTTCGCTTTCGCTTCGCCGAGAGTATGACATAGATAGCATAGCATAGCATAGCATAGCAAAATCCTCGGTGCACATGTCCCTTTCCCCCTTCCTCTCCTTTTTCTCATCCCCCCTCCTTCGTCCTTTACCTAGCAGTAAAGTAACATAAACAGGTACGTAGATAGACAGATTGATGATATATGAGTCGATGGATAAGAAACCATCGTTTTTGGGAAAATTTTAACACATAATCTGAAGAAAAAAAAGGAAAGAAAGAAAAAAGGTGGAAAATGATTTGTACAATTCAACAACACTTGCCACACCCGTACCATAAGCACCCCATCCAATCAATCGTAGCATCGTTATTAAATCTCTCGCTCGGATAGTTTCAAACAAACCTCCATAACCCAAGCCATGTTTTCTTTGTGAATACTATGTTCCGTTGTTGTTATGTGCTCTGTCGTGCCGCGACGTCATCCTGTGCAGTGAAACGGAAATCCGTTTTCTTTCGGGGTTTAAAGTCCTGTCACGTCACGTCCCAGGTGTTCCAGGAAAATGTCCCAGATCATCCCAACTCATCGGGAAGCCCTGGGGCGCGAATGCCGCCATCCCTTGTGGCTGCTGCTGTTGCTGCTGCTGTTGTTCGTCCCCTACGTCCACGCCCACGCCCACGAGCGTACTTGTGAAGCTCTGCCAGTCGCTCACGAAGTCGACTTCGGGAAGGAAACTCTGCGTCTGCGGCAGGTGATGCGCGTGCGCCTCTGGAGGAGGGGGAGGAGGGTGGGAAGGAAACGCGGGAAAGTCGACGGCCATGGGTGACACTGGATCCAAGGGCGGCGGAGGCAGGGCTTTGTCCACGTATGTATGTTGTTGTGTAGATATTGGGGTGAGTGAAGGTTGTTGGTGGGTGTTAGTGTCGGTGGTCGACATGTAACCGGGAAATACGTTACTGTTGTTGCTGTTGTTGCTGCTGGAACTCATCTGATGCTGATGGTGCTGCGGAGCTGGTGCCGGAGATGACGGTAAGGTCATTGATGGCACGGATGCGAGCGTCGCTTTCGGCGGAGGCGGCGCCTCAAATGGGTTGACGCTCGACGCCGTCCGCCGCATGGCCTTGCCCGCCTTCAATATTGCTGATGTGGATGCGGATCGTCGTGGCTCTCGCACTGTTGCACGGACAGATTGTCTATGCGGACCATTGCTTGTGGCTGTCGCTAATAACAGGGGCTGGGTGCCCGCGGCTGGGCTCGACGGCGGCGACTTTGGCCTAAGGAAGACGTGGACGCAGGTCTCGGCTAGCTGCACGATCTTCCTCGCGCTCTCCTTAGAGCCGTCGAAGAATTCAAGGAGGTCCTGCAGCTGGCCTGGGTTCTCGTTCTCGACGAACCCGTGCGCCCTGCCCGTCGACTCTGGTGACCAGCCAAACATGGGCTGGCGACCGTTGAACTGGTTCTCCTTGCTCGCGACTAATGCCTTCCAGGCCTCGATGATTCCATGCTGGTGAAGGAGTCCGTAGATGACGTTCGAGTGCGACCAGTCCTGCTTCGTCATGCCACTTTCGAAGTGTGTCGCCACGTGATCGATGTGTCGCTCGAATTGACCGTGGAGCGCCGCACAGAACCCGCAGCCGTAGGCCCTCCTCTTCCTCATCGGCCTCATGACCATCTCGGCATGGGGACACGTCTGGCAGCCATGGGCAGACTTGTGGTGTTGGTTGAAGGTGTTCGGGCCCCAGAAGCTCTGGTTACAACTGTCGCAAGGGTACTTGCGCGAGCGGTCGTGGAACTCCTCCTCATGCCGCTTCCAGTCGAACTTGCGCTTGAACGTCTTATTGCACGACGTGCACCAGAACTTGGACTCGCTCGAGGGGTTCGACGTAGCGGAGACAGAACTGCGCACCGAATTCGCCGAGAAGCAGCTGTCACGGCTGGAGCTGCTGGATACTGTGGATATGGACGATCTGTACTGTGGAGGAGGTTTGAATGAGGCATTGATGTCGTGGTAGCTAAAGTTTTGTAGGGTAGAGGCTAGTTTAACGTTGTCAACATGGTTGCTAATCACCATTGGGTATATGAAGATTCATACCATCGGGTGTCACGGGGGTCACAGGGGTTATGTGGTGTTGCTGTTGCTGTTGTTGTTGTGGTTCCTCTTCTATTAGGGCTAATAAATCATCTCGACTTAGACCGGCTTGTTTTAAGGCCTCGAGTTGTTGCCTCGCCTGAGCTAGTATCCGCGATGGGTCATCCATCTGGCCTATATCTGATTGCATGCGCGTTCGACGAGGGGGGCAAGAGGGGGGAATAAGAACAAGAGAGGGAAAGAGAGGTTGAAAATCCAATAACTGTAATTGTTTAACGAGAGACGGCGAGCAGGAGAGTGGGCAAGCGTGTGGCCGCTGGAGTTGATCGGCAAAGAGCAGCAATAACCAGGTCGGAGGGATTGAGGCCAAGCGCGCGCAGGCGGCTGTCGTTTGGGTGATATACCAGTCGATACGATGCCTGCTCTCGATTTGATTGTTACTCCATGTTTCGTTTGCGTCGTCCAGACCGGGGGGTTCGAGGAAATAGCGTACACTACCTAATTGCGAAACTATCGCTGCTACCTACTACTGCCACTGCGACCTACTACTGTAATGTATCGGCTCATACACAGCATGCTGGCGCTGTTGCTGCTGCTCTGCTCTGCTGCATGGCTGACATGGACTCGTTTATTGGGCGCGCGAGGCGTAACGGTTCGTTTCGCTCTCGCAGCGGCGTCCACGACCCCTGAATGGCCTGGGCGATCCCCACGTCGAAGAGTCTGCCCGCGCTCGCTCTGGCTTTGGCTCTGGCTCTGGCAATGGCAAATTGGGGCTTGTCTGGATATCCCTACCGACCGACCAGGATGTCCGAGGGCGCGCTAGGCCAGATTCTGCTCGTCTCGATCGCTGGTGGGCTCAACCTGAAACACCTCAGGAGATCGCCGTGGCTCGTCAGCACACGATTGATCCCGCTTTGGTGTTTCGAAACACGCCCGATGGGGGGTCGCACCCACCAATGAGGCCCTCGCCTCCGGCCAGCGATCAGTTAAATTTAGTCTAGGCGGCATTGGCCTGCTCCTCTTGCTGACAAGGCTGGTTTGTCCAACTTGTTTCAACATAACCCGGGGGCCGCTGCACCTGTCGAGCCTGTGATTGGCCCGGCGTTTATGGCCAACGGATCGATGCCCAAGATTCCTGTGCCTCCAACTCACTCTTCCTATTACCTATTTTACTGTCCTGTACGCTTGGTTTCGTTTCTTTGCAAATCCATCGAAACATACTCACTCTCCCGTTATTCCGGCAACCCCGGGCTATGTTGTTGCAATTGTGACCTCATAAGATGCTTACGTATTAATAGTTATCGCGTTAGTTCGCCTAGCCGGTAAGATGTATCCGCGCTTGGGTTGCACAAGCGCTACCGACGCAAGGGATGTACCTGGTATGCTAGACGCTCGTCGTGCCGTGACATTCCAAGTTTGCCCCTCTGGTCATGTGTTTCCTTCCATTCATAGTTGAATAGTCGCGATGATTGCGATTATGTATAAATCGACACTAGTATGCGGAAACTAAGATAGGTGATAACGTCACGACTGCCTCTTGTAGGAATCCACATGTTACGTTACCTGGTTTTGGATATGGATATGTAGATAGTGAATCCCTTAGCACTATTTGAACAAAACCATCAACGCTAAGTACTACTAAATGCCGCCATGTCTATCCCAAGGGGTATCTTACGCTGACGCCTGCCCGAACCTGGAAAAGGGCAAATCAGACCGTCTTTCCATGTTCTAGTCGCCCAGTTCCAGCTGTAGTGAGGTGGCCGGTCGACAGTTGGGTTACATGAAATTCAAAAAGGCTACCAACATTGAAAGAAACCAGTCTACTTTTCGTTACAACAGGGCAAATCCGGCTTCTTCAAGCTGAGGACCTTCCGGAAGTATCGGTCGACCTTGCTTGGGGAATGGCCAAAATAGGGGATTCTCAGCCATCTCGCTGGCCCGTGCTTGTTCTATAGTCGCCAATGAGTCGACTGGCATTTTAAGGTTGTCCTCTGTGATAACTCCCTCCATTCTGTCTGCACTGCCAGGCCCCAATGGTGGGGTAGAAGTAGAGCGCTGTTTCTTCCGCGCGGACCAAGTAGAACCTGAATCGTTCGTGGATACATCAGGTACGAAAAAATTGAGACTATTAGTTGATGGTCGGACAAGGTTATCAACGTCCTCTTGGGCCATTTTATTTGGAACGTCGACGTCAATATTCCATTTCTTGCCCAGGAAGCGTAGAATATTGAGGGCCTGCTCTGCAAATTGGTGGCAGGGCGCCATCTCTGCTAAGTCAGTAATACCCTGCTTAATGGCAGCGGCGACCTTCGGACTAAGCTTGGTGGTTGTTAAACTCAATGGTGATGAATCAGCGTCCGCTCCGCTAACTGTCATAGGTGAGGATGCATCATGAGGCCGGGCAGTAGATGTGCTCGATTGAGCGGCAGGGGAAGTTGATTCGACACCGCTCGCTCCGATTGCCAGATACATTATGGACGATGTCAAGAGGAAATATGGCACGAACGAGGGTGTGCGACGAAGTGTGTAAAGCTGAGAGTAGGAACGTAGGAGTCCTTGTATGGCATCTGCAGCCTGGGAGCAGACGTCACGCGGGAGTATCGCAGAGCCAATGATTCGTAGCTTTATGAGTGGTCTAAATAGAAGTAGGATAGCGAAATGGTAGTACATGCTGATATGATTAGTTTAAACAGCCGTTGGGGACGGGAATTATTATAGAAGGAATCGGTCGGCCACTCACTGAGCGAAAAGGACAGCCGGCGTAAAGTTATGGCCTAACCGTAAAACTTCGGGAATGCTGTCATACCAGTTCAAATACTGTGTATATATGTTAAGTAGATCTCGGCTCGAAAGGGGTCTGCCTGGTGAATGTAGAACGTAGAGAGATTGATGAACCAGCTCGCTTAGTTCACAGAAACATTTATATACAGACCGCACGTTAGACGGCTGCTCACAAGAACGCTGAAGCGGGGCACCTAGGTCATGAATTAGCTATAGCTGTCATACTTCAACCGCGGATATCCACTTACCATCATCCGTGTATGGTATCCACAATGAAGCCTCGATATCACCGATTATGGCGGGTTTTGGCGGCAAGTGAGGGAAACATGAACACTGCGGTAGCGATCCCGTCGCAAGCGACCATGCACTTTATTCATGTTGGTTATTTTATTAGACACATTGCACAATAGAATTGAGACTGACTGGTCAAGAGCAAATGCACCCCAGAAGGTCGCTGCTTGGACGGCAAGCTCGTCCTCGTCGCCATCGTCATGAAGCCGATGCAACCCCATCTCAATGGCGAGCCGCACACTCTGGCCGGCATAGTACCACGACTCAGAATCCCTCCCACAACTGGCCTCGCGAATGGACATTATCCCCAAAGCTTGGATGGTGGTCAAAGTATGATGATTCGCCTCCCTATACAATAGTCGCAAAGATTCTTTGAAAAAGTGATCGCCAGAGGTTCTCGGCTCGTTTGGGTTCGCGCGTGTGTTGGGTTGTGTGGAGAAACGACAGCCCAAGGCCAGCAAGGCATTGACCAAAATGGGCGAGCAATACCGATGCCGGCCTTGCTGGTAGTCCCTCAAGAAATGTTCTTTGCTTAACGAAGCAAAGGTTGGATATTCCCAGCAGAAATACAATGCAAGGAGGTGCTGAACGAGAGCAGAGTCGTTTGTAATATTGGTCCATGTGCTGGCAGGCACCTTGATCTCGGGGGATTCCAAGGGCGCTAGCACCTGGTCTACCCCTCGATATTGAACGCTGTCACCCGACCGATCTTGATCCTGAAGCCATAACCCTACACGAGATCGCGGTGGCCCTTCCAAGCCCCATTGCATATCCTCTGGATGCGTACTTGGCTGTGATAAGGACTGACTCTGCGAGGAGAAGTTCCAGGGGCTATGCGCATCAAAATCCTGTTTCATGGGGGGAGCCTGGGCTGCGGTTTGGCTTATTGCGCCAGTCCCGTAGCCACCAGGACCCGTCAAAGTCCCCCCATATGTCGAGAGCGGCGGAGCCAACGTCACGCCTGACCTAGGCTCAGCTGGTTGTGCGTAACTGGGCAAGTTGCTAGTACCAGTCGGTAGGGTGCTACCTAGCCATTCTGATATGGCTTCAATAGGCTGGCCGTTCCGTAGCCTTTGGAGAACCTCTTCCCATAGCTCAGGTCGGACGAGAGCGGTGAAGACACTGTCGCTCTGCCGCTGCTGTTTTCGGAGGTTCTCAATTTCATGGCGTAGATGCTCCTTAGATTGACGAACTGGAATCTCATAAACACACTCAACATCCTTCTGGGATTTACAGCGGCCGCAGGGTTTTTGGCCATCGCACTAAGAGTTTGTTAATGTCAATGTGCAATTGGAGATGTTACGTTTCGCGGCCGGCTTGCCGTGCTGAAGGCATGCCAATGTGCAAGGGGTACGTGACAAGGAATTCACACCAACAATACAAATTAACATACTTTGGCACGCTTCTTCCTACACTCTGTACAAGCATTGGGTGTGACGACGCCCAAGCCTCGTCTGCGCTTCAAAGACAGCACATGAGCGGGTCCGGCAGCCGTCGAGGACGTGTCGTGCTTTTGGGACCTAGTCGAAGCCGAGGTCCGCTCTGCTGATGCCGAGCTGCCTTGTTCCTCCTCCATGGCGGTGTTCGTCAAGACCGGTGGGGCATGCTTGTCCGCAATGACAGTGCGACATCCGGACCGCAGCTAGCACACGCGGAACGGGATGACCGCAAGATGCGGCAGGTGGAAAGGTGAGCGGTAGCGTGTATTCGAGCTAGGGAACGACGAGTCCAGATAGCCTAGACAGGCACGAGCAAAAGTACGAGAAAGGGCCACACCGAACCACTGGAAGAATGCAAGAGGTGTCGCGATCTCGGCTCATGGAGGGACGGGTATAGAGCGACACTCGATGGGCTGGACAGCGTTGAAGCTATCGCCACTGCGTAGGTGAGGGGTCTCGACTGATAGTATAGAAAGGGGTCGAATCAGTGACTAGCTCGCTTGAGGAGCTTGACGCGTGCGAGGGTCTGGGCGTGGGCGTGGGCGTGGGCGTGCGTGGGCGTGAGTGAGGGCGGGGGGTTGCTTGCAGGGAGGAGGGGTCTGACAACGGCTGACAACACCTACTACTATTCACTCTCTCGTCAGTCAGTCTTGGGGGCGCTAGAGCGGTGAGAAGGGCATTCGGATAGGACTATAGGTAAGGTGGCAGGTGAAGTCGAGGACCAGCCAGGTAGTACAGAGTACGGAGGCCATCCATCCAAGGCTTGCGCGAAAGAAAGACGATGCGCGCGCACAAAAAGGACCTAGCGTCGCCAGAGCCGTAGACGGGCAACTTTGCGGTTCTGGAACAGTCCCAGCCATCCTGGACTACCGGCGCCGGCGACTAGGTACATTGTACAGTTTGCTTGCATATGCGCCGTCTCTTGCGACCTGACTCAATAACCTGTGCGAAGGAGTGGGATTTGGGGAGAGCTTGATAAATTTAAGATAGGTAGAATGCGTCTGACACGAGAGCTTGCTCGTCGTGTGTGGTACTTACTTACAGTATGACAGCAGGGGACGAGGAAAAAGCTTCTCGTCAAAAGTAACAATTACAACAAGAGAATGAAGGCACTCTCTTCAAGGCATGACCAGAAATTTCATGCAGGAGCAATAGTTGATGGTGTTGAGTGAGCCGGCAAGGCGGAAGGACCAACAAAATGAGGAGTACCTACCCTTTGGTAGCTGGAGGTAGGGTAGGTACCTACCTAAAGGTACCGTACTGTACATATGTAGCTGTGGCACACACATGCAGGTTAAACCTACCTCTAGTACCGCTACTAATGCTCCTGATTCCTACACACATAAGTACAGTGATGTGCCGACCCTAGCAGGCCTTCGAAGTGTTACTCATTTCTCGCTACTGTACCCTACCTATCTAGTTCACGGACAACGTGCCGTACCGAGCTATGCGCAACTACTATTGGCCATTGGCCTTGGGCTTCAACACGTCCAATCTTGTATATTAGTGTATCGACTCGTACCTTAAGTGGGGCTATAGGACCGAAAGCTCCCCAGAGCATGTCTTCAGGCTGAGGGCAAGCATCCAGTGCAGTGCTAGCTAGGCCTATTCAATAACGGCAGCCGCGTTATAGATGTTGTCCTCGCCAATAGTTGGTCTCCTTGCGCTGATAGGCGCCTGCCGTTGTTGCGTCATGTTGACTGTTGTCATTGTCGCATCTGTAATCACGATTACCTCATGGTGGAATGAAAACAATATTTGGCAGGTATGGGACTAACTAATCGCTGCAGGTGAACTAATGTAGCTAACGTATGTAGAGTTTAACACCCTTGATTCTTGCCGGAAACAAAAATCTGTCACTTCATGGAATTTTATTATAGCCGCCAATTGAAGCTGTTGTGAGCACTTTTCCAGCCAGAAAAATCTGCTGGCAAGATGTTATGCAACCGCTTTCGACAATTTGCAGGAAGCCAGATCAGCATGTTCAACCGAGATGTTGCGTTGTGGAGCGGGGAGTGAGGTATTGATATTGGTATTTTCCCTATTTCCCATCCACCCCCACTCCAAAATTTCGATGCGAGAAAAAGAATCTGATCCCTGAAAAGGTATCCGCCAAGACCAAGATCCCCACATACTATGTAATCCGTCTACGCGCATGTGCGTGTAACCTGGTCCAACACTGTAGAGCATTGCACACCACAACCAAATTGAACCAAAAAACACCAGCTGGTCAAAGCTGGTTCTTGTCAAATGAAGAAATATCTAGTTGTTGGTGTTTTCTTAATCGGGATGCCACGGTTGTAATGAACTTATCCAGCAATCATCACACATTAGTTAATATTCCGGGATAATCCTAGTAAATAGAAACAGTGACAAGGAATATGCTGTGATAACTACCGAAAGTCCTATACTACATAGGTACGGGTAGCTGATTGAGCCCGAAAGTAGACAAAGAACTTAAATGTAGAACATAAGTAAATGCGCTTCCTTATTGTGTATGCAGTTGGCCCTACAGTAGGAAAGTGGTGTTCCCCAATGATTCCCCCCTAGGCCTTGTTATGCACCGTTCCCACACCCAACACAACCGCAGCCTCCAAACAGAAATTCCTCAATACCGCTTCACTGGACTCCTGCTCTTCGTCGGACTTCTTCCCCTTTCCACCTTGGTGGGACTGTGTCTTCTTGAAGGCGTCTCGGGTGGTGGGAGAGCTTGAAACCTGGGAACAGGCGACGCGTCAGTGTCTGGCGTCTCATCGTTTGCTGGTAAACGGCGTAGAATATGGCGAGGCGTCTGCGGTTGTATGGCCTGCCAGTACACCTGCTGGGGCACCGCGTGCTCGCTGGGGTGTGGCTGGTTGTAGGCCGGCGGTGCGTGTCTTGTAAAATCCGGATAGTCATGCGCCGACTTGTAGAGGGACCGTCCACTGAAAACAAAAATGGCAAACAAAAGAACTAGTAAAGCCTGCGTTGCTATGTCAGTAAAAGACTAATGTGTGAATGTGAGTAGCCACGTACGATGGTCTTGTATGACATGGTGTCAACGATCTCGTTGACAATCTCTACAATGTTCTTGGCCCCAAGCTGGATCTTCTTGAGATGGTCGGGGTTCTTGTTCATGCAAACAAACCACTGCTCGCATAGCTGGAACATGGCCGGCAACCGCTGCTCTACCGGAGCGCATTTGTTGTCTATGTAGTCACTGCGACACTTAGCCATCTCATCGAGAATATCGTCGCGCACGGCAGATCTAGCTGCCGCAAAGTCCTCCTGTAGGCCGGCTAGGATGGCCCAGCCGATCCATACTGTCCCTGTGACACACGCGAGACTGAAGCCAAAATTCAGCCAGTATCCCAGGATGCTCGGTGCGTAGGGATGTCGTTGAAGTGTAGCCAAGAACCCCCCAAACCATCCATCCTTGCTATGCCTCCTCTGGCTGTTCTGCCGTCTGTTCGGTTGAAATGTGCTTTCATCAGATTCATAGTCGGAATCATCACCTTCGCCCGGCTGTATGTATGGCAATCGATACCCGCTTATATCCTTATCGGCGTTGTACCGTTTGCGCTTGCGAATCTTGTCCCTTGAGGGGAAAATAGTCTTGGGAATCTCGCCCTTTCCACTCGCCTTCTTGGGGAACAGTGATTTGTGTTTGCCCGTGGTTGCGGGCGTGATGGTCATGTGAGCCATGTTGAAAGAGTCGTGGTCCGGTGTCTCAGGGAAGTCGGAGCCGTCAGTAGCGGCGGGACTTGATTCGGCAGCGGACACCTCTGACATCGCATCCATATCGAAGGGCTTACGGGGGGTGGTGAAGGCAGCGTTACGGAAGGGCGGAGCCGTCGTGCTGCGCTGGATGCGCGCACTGGCAAAAGTAGACGGAGATTGCTGCGTCATGGGCGTGGGAGGTAGCGGTTTTGACGGGGTTGTTGGTATGCGAGAGAAGCCGTTCTGAGTATATGCGCTGAAGCCGGAAGAGCCGCCAAAGAGATCTGGGTTGAGAGGTCAGTTAAGTATTCGTTGTTTATTGTTTGTGCATCCCTTTCGCGGCTGACGTTGCGCAAACTAACTTTTATTCTGAGCGTGCTTCGTGGATTGAGCAAAAGGGCTTGAGGGATCCATTGGAGCATCGTTCTGGTACTCCCAATCCATGGGAGATTCATAGCTTCGCTTTTCCATCCCCAAGTCTACGCTATTTCCGCGCTCTGGGAGACAGCAAATACAAAAGTGCAAGAATTAAAAAGAATTAAGAACAAGCAGCAAAATGTCGGCTTCAGACTATGTAATTAGAGGTGCATGTGGTCGCTGAGTAGTATGTAAGTCGTGGATGGTGAATGATAGGAAGTACTTAATGCGACAACTCTTGCAGGTGCCAGATAAGTATATAGGTAGATTCGTAGACAATGAAATCTAGGGATGTCAACCATGGTTGCAAAAGTAAACAAATCTAAATGACCTACGTCTGCCTTTGCCTATGGCTAGAGCTGCATTATATCCACTTTTCTTCTGAGCTGTGTGACAATGCTTCAACAAAGTGGGTAAAGAACACTTCTAGCTGGAGATGGTGGCAGATCCAGGTAAATCAAACAGACCACCGGGACAATGCGCCACATGCAAGACAACTTTAACGGCCCCCACCGAGCGGTACGTACCTACCCAGAGGTATGAGAAATATCTGCACAGCCACATCCATTACCTAACCACAGCACTCAAGCCCCTGGTAGCCACTCCTGACGCAGGCCACAAATTGGGATTAGCGCTGTTGCCGCTTTGGCTCAGGCTCCTCGTAAAACCGATGTAGCCTTACGATAGTCGAACCAGTACGTCCTTGAACCAATACAATATCAGACCGGTACGGAAGGAAATCACAACTTTAGAAAAAGTCCAATAGTAACCTTCTTGCGGTACAAAGCTGCGCTATGCGGAGCAAAGAACTGCATCTCGTTGTCGAACAATATTAGGCCCAATTAATGCTTCGCATAACAACATCGTCTACACCGCATCCAAGCCTTACTTTCTAGCAGCCTAATGCTGCTGTACATAGGTTTATTAGAAAGCTTTGACTGACCTTAGGAAGGCAGAGCTTGAGAAGTTCATATCCGGACCCCCCTCGAACTTTAAAAGTGTCTGCAGCCCTCTGAATGGTCAGTTTATTGTTTGCAGCTTATCCATTAGTTAGTTCACTAATAAAGAATCAACCACAACTCTAAATATAAAGTTCGTAGCTTACGCACTCAAACTTTTAAATAGCGATCTATAGCGTGTTAAAGCCTTTAAAGAGCTTCAGGATAGTTAAGGAAGGAGGTTTAGGATGGACGGCGAAAGGGGTCTCCCCCTGGTATGTACTAAGTAGACAACCTCTGCAACTTAAATCGAAGTGCTCCGGCACTTTGATTTACGGCGTATTTAAAATGAAGCTTCGCCGGCAAAGCTTTCTTTTTAGTGACAGCTTGCTTGGCACTATCGGGCATTTTTTGTCCAATCCAGTATTATTGAGAATACCCGCAGTCAATAATGGCAGCCTGTCGTATATACCGTATGTAAATTGGACCCTTGATGCCCATATTCCGCAGCCGTGCATTTTGTGTATTAGCGGCAGATCAAACGACTTATTTCATGGTCGAGTCCACAGGGTATTATTCAAAACATAAGCACTGCAACTAGAATAGAAAGCTAAAATCGTTAATCCAAATTATTTGCCAACCACATAAACCAGTCTCAAATAACAGCCTGAGAAGGATCATGTAAAAGTGGGAAGTAAGGGTCTCCTTCTTAGGCAGCAAGATTTTGTACATCTCTATATTAATGGTGTTTTGCAACATGCCGTTTTACTCTCGAAAGGCAGCAAGTCGACTATTGTGTTTATAGTTTCTTACAGCCATCAACCTCTTACTAGCAACTCCAGCCTTGTCTCTACTCTACTATGAAACTCACTACTGCATTGTACGGCCTCTTCGCCGCCACCGGGGCCCTTTCCCAGGGCACCGATATCGATGGAAACCCATTCCCCGATCTGAAGACCGACGGCCCGTACGCACTGCACGTCAAGGGCCAAGGCAAGAGCTCGATTGACGGTAAGAGCCGCACCGCTAGCCTTGACGAATAAAAGACTCTTCGCTGACGACTGACTGTAGGGTACCTCTACGCCGCCCATGAATTTGACACGGACCATGATCCGGACGTTGGAGTCTCTGTGCTACACTATCGCCCAGCTCCTGCGCCTGCTGCCTTCAACTCGTCGTACCGCTTCTACTTTAACACCACGGTAGACGACAACTCGGGTATGGGCTTTGTAGTCACGGATATCCATGCCAGCAACTCGAGCAACTCGGACAATCTTTACAAAGGAAAGCCTATGTTCTGGACGTACTTCCCCGGTACAAACATTGCGTCGTTGGAGCTCGGTTCCGGCGCCAACCCATACAACACGTTCCTCCTAGGTTTTGGTAAGGACGGAAGGGCCTATGTGTACTTCCAGGGTCACAATGATGCGGAAGAGGTCGTGGGGAAACGATCAGATGAAACCGCGGTTAATATTCGTGAGTCGCCTGCCTGAAGGCTAAAGGGTTGAAATGAAGATGTGATGACGGACTGACAAGTTTAATTACAGAGAATGGTTGGGTCATTTGCTGGCAGACGACGTACACTATCGCCGGATATACGCTGTCCTGGATTACATTTGGCGAGCCACACAACCCAACTTGCCAGCGTGTCGACTTGACTAGAATGAAGCTCTAAAGGGTCTCTTGAATGTCGGGTCTGAACGAACCAATGCTCTCTGCTCAGTAATCAGTAGTAGAGGTGCGCAGCCAATTTCTATTCGTCAAAAGGTTCTTCAACTGGCCCGCTATACGAAAAAATCGATGTCCGCTCCCACTTCACTAAGCAGACATCTATTTTTCGTGTGACATGACTGGTTGGGTGCTGGACATAGTTACCTTGTACTTATAGTTGATTGAGGTCCCAATACACACAACTTGGGATCCTCCAGTGCTGTATCCGTACTAGTACGCAGTTTTCGATCGCTATAAGTCTACGAGTATTTCCAGAATAGAATACAAACATCCATCCCCTTTCTTTCTCAGACACCTCGAGGGCTTAATTGTTCGCCTCAGGACCCGTCTCGTATATTAAAATGTAAAGTGGGTAGCGAGGGCTTCCATTTCTGTGGCTGTTCTTAGCATTCGATCCAGTTAGGCAACAGAAGCACCACAAGACTTACGGTCTATAGTATCAAGCAAGGCTGACATTAGAGTCTCAGAGGGAGCTAGGTGTCTTAGGCATTTAGTACTATATACGGTTGATTAGGATATTATTACAGCACTTCCAGTGTGAAAAAAAGGTAAGTACTTACCGCAAGCACTCTTACTGAACGATCTTCTAGATATGATCGGCGTAGAGGCATAGTACCTAGATCACAGGACCGTTAAAAAAGTCTATCTTAATAAAACGGCACCTAGTATATAGCAGTCCAACCGTCATCGGGACATGCTGTCCGTTTTCATTGATCCTCGCCCGGTAGACAGCAGGGCCAGAAAATGGAGGGTCGAGAAGACATGGCCGGCGATAAGAAACAAGATCGGGGCAAGTAGCGCGACAGGACGTTAGTGTGAGCGGCGCATATGATTGATAGCAGGCCTTGCGCTTGCGTTTTGTTGTGTTCGACCGACTTCCTAGGAAGTCGCTCAAACGGACTATCCTGTAATACCTAACTAGGTAGGTACCTACCTAGTACTGGAATCCGTTTTACAAAGGTAACCTCTTCCACACCTCTTACCATAATTGCACAAAAACCAAGACGTGTATTGGAGATTATGCAGATTTCCAGGTTTATTCATGTCAGGCTATGAAAAGTGGGTCTTGCTCAGGACAGGGCTCAGGCTCAGGCTCAGGCTAAAAGCGGCGTGGCTCAGGTTCTCAGAGGTACATGCTCGACCTCATTCTACAAATTCATCAATCATTATCATCATCTTCTTCTCTTAAAACTCTTTCTAGACGCTTGACGAATTCTCGCGCCTCTATTTCATCCAGCGTCGAGTATCTTCAACAACCAACCTGCGAATTTTACTATCTATCTAGATTGTGTATAGCTCCCTTCGTCACCTTTCCAGAACCTGCTTGCCCAAGCCTGTGAACTTCGCGTTCGCAAGCGCTCCTATCAGCCACTATGTCCGACGCCGAGTCGCCTGCGGGCTCACCCGCAAGAGAAGAAACTCTCCACGAAGAAGCTCCAAATGACGATGCCACGCCGAAGGACCTAGGAGATTACGATGCGGCTGCCGCCGGCGATTCAGACCGAGACTCAGACGCGCTGTCGGAAATCGACGAAGATCAATTTGAAGACTACGATCCCTCCGCCGTACGTATCGAAGAGCGACCGGTCGAAATCGATGAGGACGTGGCGCGCACCTTGAAGGCTTCAAGACGAAAGGGCACCGCGACGAAGAAGCCAAAGGAAGGCCGCCGCGAGAAGAAGCGTGCGCGCGATCGTGATGACGAAGCCGATGGCGAGGTCCTCACTACAAAGCGAGTCCGTAAGACGGGTGGCGGCGAGAGTCGACAAAAGACACCAGAGCCTGAGAACGAGGAAAACTTGACGCCCGAGGAGCGACGGCGGAGGGCTATAGAACGTGCTGCTGCTAAGGAGAAACCCAAGACTAAGCGGCGTAAGAAGAGGGATGAGGATGTAGGTACCTTCCGCGATATGTTTTGTGATGCTGCTATAAGTGTTTTCAAATCGCTGATTGGATTTGTGGTTTAGGATCTGGAAGACGAGATGGACGAGAAGATTGCAGACCTAAAAGTCCGCATGGAGAAAGCTTGCGAAGCCGACAACGCCGCCCGAGAGACTGGCCAACCAGCTCTCCATAAACTCAAGCTCTTACCCGAAGTTACGTCTCTGCTCACAAGCAGAGCCCTACAAAATATTGTTGTCGATCCAGATACCAACTTCCTCCAGCATGTCCGGTTCTTTTTAGAGCCTCTCAACGACGGCTCTCTCCCCGCCTATAATATCCAGCGTGATATCTTCCAGGCTCTGCTCAACTTACCCATCGAGAAGGAATCTCTACGCATGAGCGGTATTGGCAAGATTATCCTATTCTACACCAAGTCCAAGCGGCCCGAGATGGCAATCAAGCGTATGGCCGAGCGGCTGCTGGGTGAATGGAGCAGGCCCATTCTAAACCGCACGCACGACTACAAGAAGCGTTACGTGGAGACGCGTGACTACGACTACGAGTATGTCTCCTTTCGTTTTCCCGCCCTGATCTTTCTTTCCCTTGCTCGATTAACGATCATACACACTAACGCAATCCAACAGAGCGGCCAAACGGCGCCAGGCCCAAGACAGCCAAAGAACACTCCCTCAACGCCCAGCCAACTCGAATTCCGAGCGCGAGAGAGCCCTGGCCCCCGCGAACCAAAGCAACCGTGCCCGTCTCCCTGGCCTGCCGCAGGCCTACACCATCGCGCCGCGCAGCACCTTCAACCCGTCGCAGGGACCAGAATTCAAACCCATTGGCGCCAGTGGGTTCGACGCATTCAAGAAGATCGTCGGAAACAAGAAGAAGAAGTAAAAAAACAACCATGGCATATTTATTTATGGCCCCTGTTCTGTTCTTCGAGGTAGATTTGCAAGGGCGTTTTGATCAGAAGAGGGGCATAAATTGGGAACTGAAACGGATTGAAGTGTACGTTCTGGAGTCTCGGCGTACACCATTATTGAGCACGATACTACGGCGCTTCTTGTAGCACTAGCATTTCCCGCGCTCTAAACATAACGGTAGTGGAAACGGGTTAAGTGAAACAATTAATACTCGGGCCTTTCCTTGTATGACAGAGCCGTACGTACGTATGCCAAAATTGCCCAGCTGACAAAGTATCCTGATGTTTGTTGTTTGTTTGCGTTATCCTTTCGGTCCTTCTCCGTCTCTTGATATGTGTACATGATCACTGTCGCCTGCGGAAGCTCGTCATTGCAGATGGGTTTGTTTGTCTACGCTCTAGAGAATGAAAGTCCAAATAGACATATACAAACTAACTACGTAAAGAGTATAACTAGCAGATCATGTTTGCTATCTCCCTACCAGATAGGAGAACACTCATGGATCAAACCAAAGCACTAACCTATGTATCCCTCGTAGCCGTATCAAGATATGGCTTCCACTAACCCGTCAGCGCTCATGTATTAACTGGGTTTGACCGATTTATCCTAGCAAGGATATTATCTACTGTTTCGAGGAGAAGAGAAATTCTACCTATCTGTGTATAGATTTGACGAAGTGGTTAGATGACGAGTAGATAGTCAGTCATGACAAGAGATCACAAGCTAGCTAGCACAAGAGAAGAAGACAGGATTAATCTTCGCAGTTAACAAAAACGCCATGCCTGCATCCCTCGCTCTTCCATTATAGTAATGATGATGTAAAGTCTCGGGTGTATGAGCAAATAAGAAGAACAAAATACAGAACCCAAACCACGGGGGGAACGGTTGAGGACTTTTTGTATTCCTCGTCTCTATATCGTGTGATCGAGTTCCACCCCCAACCGTCCCCAGTGATTTGTTTCGCCCACGAAAGCCAAGCAAACTCTCGTGATATGTCTTTTTGCGTTTCCTCAGCTCGGTAACTCGTCCTGTTGTCCAGAATATACTCTCTCTCTCTCTACCAGTTTCGCTGACAGTGCCCCCCAGACAGCGATCTATCAGATCGTGACCGAGTAAACCAACGCTGTACTTGTGCTAACAACCATTCCCCTCGAGTCCGATACTACCGTTTCTTTACCTCAGTAGCCCAGCCTTCTATCCCTTCACCCTTAGATCCAGGTACGAGACCTTCGAGTTTCACGTTCTCCATGCCCGGCGTGGTATCCAACCAAGGGTGGTTTGCCATGCCGCCGGCATTCGCTCGTTTCTCCGGTAACAATTCGAGCATGGGCATCAGGAAGCTAGCGACTTCGGTAGGATGGTATTCAAGCGGCGGCTCGTCTTCGGCGAACATCGCTTCGACGGCATTTTCGTCCTGTCCCGCCTTCCTGGCCTCCATTTTGGCCTTCACTCTGGCCTCCGCCCGTTCTCTCGCTGCCTTCTCCTTCGCTTCCCGTTCTTCGGGTGTGGGTTCTTTCGGATCTTTGAAGTGATATTTCTCGCGCAGCACGTCAGGTAGCGCCCAGTGGCGTAAGCGGTGAATATTACGGAGCTCTCCTCTCTTATTGAAAATCTCCTGAGACCACCGGCCCGTTTTCCATAGCTCTTTGGGGAAAGGGCCAAGGAGTTCTATAATTTGTGCGATATGGTCGTCATCCTTGCCATATTTCGTGCCTGATTGTGGGTCAAATAGATAATCACCAGTGATCAGCTCGAACACCTTAAATCGTCTCTATCAGCATGAATCCACAGAATGGGGCGACTACCATAGGTAGCATATGATACGGCTGGGGGAATGCTTATGTAAAGGGACTTAATCATACCATAGCGGCCATACTCCATACATCTGTGCTCGCGCCCCATTTCGCTCCTAGAATAACCTCCGGTGAACGGTACTGGCGGGTTTGGATGTCATTGGTGAAGTGATGCGATACCCAGCAGGCATTTCCCAAATCAGCAATCTTCACGTTGATGATCGCGCCACTCCTCTTTCTTTTCTTCTTCTTCTCAATCGGTGTGATCGCGCCGCCTGTGGACTTGTCCAGAGAGATGCTGGATACCTCCTTTGTTAGAATATCACTGGGCGTCCCGAGCACTCTTAGCATAGAGACAAGAAGATTGGGGAGGAACATATCGAACACTTACGCTGTCTTCTCTCGCTGTCCTTGTTTCTCGCCAGGTGTTGTTATTGGCGTAGCGTCTATTAAATGTCAGTGTTTGATAGGGGGACAGCTGCGACAGCGATGAAGGAGAGTTTCGCGTTTCGTGCTCAAGCGCAATGGGGCGATTTGTGATGACCAAGGCTCACTCACTATCATGTAAAAGTGCATTGAGACTTGAATGCGACTTGGGCGATGGAAATAGGTTGTCGCGATTGAAAGTAGCATTGAGCGGCGATGGAAGCGGTTGACTGCCGGTGATGAGTGTTCTTCGCCGGCGGCGCCCATTGCGATTGTTCTCTTTATCAGAAGCCTCGGTCTTAACCACCTTCTGAACAACTTGCTCCACATCGCCAATCTCTATTAAGACGTTTTCTGGTTTGAGATCCGTGTGGATGATGCCACACTCCCTATGCAGATAATCCAGCCCCATTAACACTTGCTTAGTGATCTGCATGACCAAATCCCGAGGTATGCCCCTATGCTGCCATTTCTTGATAAGGCCCAGCAGATTCTCGCCCAGTACTTCAAATACCATGCAGATGTGCACCCCATTCGGTCCCTTATGTTCGAACGAGTCCAGCAAGCTGACGACGTATTTCCGACCCGGGTGGTTGGGATTCGCCTGGACGATCTTTTGGAGTAATTTGATCTCGTCTACGGCTGTCTCGGTGTAGTGGCTGGCGGACCGGACGACTTTGAGGGCGACATGCTTGCCATTGGAGTTATCTCGCGACAACCACACGGTAGAAAAGTGACCCCAGCCTAGCTTTCGGACGACGGTATACTTGCCGTCCTTGAACTTCTCGCCGATCTGCACTGGATGATACCCGCCCTTACAGTAGTCTTCGGAATCCTCCTCGTCGGCAGTGTTCTCGGTGGCGTCTTCGGGCCCGGAGGACGATGTCGGGGAATGTTGATTCATGTTGGTAGATAGATGCGGTGGTCTAGATCAGGGTGGGGTCAGTTCTATGTATGTGAGCGCAAGGATGATGATCGCATAGAGGTCGGCATAGACGAAGGGCACAGAGGAGCATCCAAGGTCTGCACGCTACATCGGCCAGACATGAGATGAGAAGATGGCAATCAGCGCACAGCGCAAGCAAGCAGGCGATCAAGAAAGTAACAATGGCTGCAAGGGAGCAGCAACATGCAAATTAGCTGGCGGCAAACTGGCGGCCCTAGGCCGACGCTATGGCAGCCCGAAACAAGATTGGAATGGCACCCAAAAGAGGACCAGACGACCGAGTGGACCGGCCAGGTGATGGTCTTTGTGTGCGCCTCCTCTAGTAAAAATGGTGGGGGGCGGGTGCACAGCAGAGCCGGGAGGGGTGCTTGGGTGCTTGGGTGCTTGGTTGTTCTGGGTGCTTTGGTGGCTTGGTGTATTGTGTATGGTATGGTTGGAGGGGTATATCAAGATGGAGGGATGTGGGATGTAATTGGCAAGATCAAATCACCTTTTCTTTGCCATGGCGGTCGCCATAGTTGCAGCCGGCCAGCGTGCTGGGACAATGCGGGTAGGCTAGTATATAGAGGGGCGAAAACAGATACCGAGAAAACCTGGAATCGAGGAGTGCAGGACGAGAAACAATGGGATGGAGTGTGAGCGTAAATAATGAATGGGAGACGCTGAGATGGGTACAGCTGTAAGTATACCGGCAAGTAGGGATCATGGAATGGAAGGGAACCGGGCCAACCAGCAGCGCCAGCAGCAGGCCAGCGCAGGCCAATTCACCAGCCAGGTGCCAGCTAGCCAGCTGTCAATACGTCGGTCGCTGTTATGCTGGGGAGGGGGGGGTTGGACAACCGTCGATTGCAAATCAAGTTCGAGGAACGAGCAAACAACAACAGAAAACAAGCCGGCGATGATCCGACACTGTTCCGTCTCTTTCTCGCCTGTCCCGGCTACATATGCTTAATTTGACTTCTGATAGCCTTCCCCAACTGCTTGTGCTTTATGACGGATTCCGCATCTTGGGGCGCTTCACTCCCATCCGATAAACAATCTACCAGAGCAGCGGTCGTGGGGGTTCTTTGCGGGCAAGCGGCGGGCAATGAGATGATGAGGTAATGAGGGGAAGACCGCTGTAGGCGCTATGAAACTAGAGA
Source organism: Xylaria cubensis (assembly GCA_022385715.1). NCBI lineage: Eukaryota > Fungi > Ascomycota > Sordariomycetes > Xylariales > Xylariaceae > Xylaria > Xylaria cubensis. The sequence continues at coordinate 31,031 of MU279060.1, read as the reverse complement.
TCAAGGCCGTGCTAGGGGTACTACTTAGGTACCTTAGGTGGTGTTGTTGGTGCTGCAGGTACAGTATACTCGTCGAGTATCTCTCTTACCCCCGTTCCCCGCTCCGATCGAGGTTAACGTTTGCGCGCTTGGGACAGGAGGCTTGACCTGTCTTGGCGGTTCATCAAGGAAGTTTCGTCAGGGGTGGCCACTCGACCCCGCCAATCTAGAATATCGTAACAATAAAGGCAACGCGGCCGGAACGCCGAGCGGAGTGCAACAGAGATGCGTCAATAAGCTGGCTGCTTACTTCTTCACGGCTGGCCGGGGAAAGGCGGGTTGTCATGTCTCTGCTTTGGTGCAGAGACTGTGCTTCGGACTAACCCTTGGTTTCCCCTAACTACATTACCGGCGCAGAGCGACGGCGGGCGAGTGAAGATTGGAAAGGGGTTTTGCGTATGCAAGCACAGTTGCGCGGTTGCGCGTATTCAGAAAAAAAAAAGAATGAATAGGGTAAGGTATGGAAGACAAAGACAAAAAGGCACTTACACCGGAGCCGGACCCTCCGTTGTGATGATGGGCTTAAGACCGTCCTTCTTCCTCTTTTTGTTTATAGCGGCACTCGCGGCGGCAGCGGAAGCAGAGTTGGTGTCGTTTCCATTCGCCCCGGCCATCAGAGGGACAGTAGTCGAGTGCGCATGCGAGGGGGCCGCGGCAGCGTAGACGGCGTCGGCATGGACTGCTGGCGACTTTGATATGGTCACCGCAGGCACAGTCGTGGTGGTTGTGGTCGCGGGCGCAGGTCCAGACTTTGTCGTGTCCTTTGCGCCATTCATGTTGGCAACCTTGCGCCAAACGCTAGATGATTTTGGGTTTGGGTTCTTCCAGGGGTGCCTGGGCCGAAGCTTTCACAAGGAGGGGCACGGGCGCGACACTGTGTTTTTCTAGCAGTGAGGCTCAACGCTCGCAACTAGGCGCGATGCCGTGATGAAATTGGGGCTTGGAGCTGGGGCTGTGGTTTTAAGGGAGCAGCACGACACGATCACTTCTGCAAATGCTGACGGCGATGGCGGACTTGGCGTAGGTATGATACAAAGCTCCAATATGTAATAGGTATATACCGACAAGTTTTGTGACTGCGGTGTCGAGATGAATGGAGCCGATTTACCTCTTAGTATGGAGACCGAAGTGGCGGCAGGTGACCGGTGACCGGTGGTCGGTCGCAAATGCGTGTACAACAATAAGAAGCGTGGCGGCCGGGTCTGCGGGTGTTTATACCGGTATTCTATGCTGTAAGTACAGTTATATAGACTGGTTATCTCTGTCTTGGCTCGTTGTCTAAGATGCGATAGATGAGTGCTAAAAAGGAAAGAAAAGTGGCGGTAATTTTGTATCGAGTTCTCGATGGCTCGCTTGCTCGGTCTTGTGTCGTTGAGTCAGCATTTAACGACCCGTCCGAGCTTGAGTGTGATGATGGTGAATTCGCGTTAACATATCCAGCATTTACCTATGTGTTGCTGAACAAACCGAGGACCGGGGATGGCTGATTGTTACTACTTGTCGAGATGCACGGTAGGGAGCGGGTGGCGCAACGGCCGATGTTGGCTTGGTGGGATGTGCCGAGTTGTCTCAGGACAAGGAACTTGTTGGCTCTTGCATGTGCGCTGGGATGTAGCGTATACCAGGAGACGATATACGTGCATGCACATATGCGAGAAGTCGTCGCAATGCCTGACCACGATAAAAGTCAAAGTCAATGGATGGGATGATGAGATGGAGGGGTGGTGATGTTGGGGTGTATTGGGCCGATGCAACAACAACAACGATCGTCGACCGTGGTAGAGAAAGGCGGCTGATAATGGCAATGCTACCCTTCCTTCCTTTTTTTCTTTACACTTCTAAAAACAAACAACAGCTCAGGAACAAATACTGGAATGATGCAGGAAAATGGAAAATGCTCGTGGGGTCCGGAGGAGAATGAGTGGACGAACGGTCCCCAGTTAGATGCGGGCTGGGACAGGCCGAGTTTGCTGAGACCTAAGCCCCGCGATGAGCGTTGCAGTGGGTAACTTCAACTCACCTGCACCACGCTCGTGGACTGACTGAGGTAAATGATAGGTCGCAGCTACCTCCTGTCTTAGTGGCATGAGTTAGGTACCTGCCCATCTAAGTACGGTAAGCCCTATAAGGCGTTCCTTGTAAAAACTTGGTAGGTTGAGCATTCGCGCTAACAAGACTGGGGTTTTTACAGGTGACGTTTAAAGGTTGGGCGTCTGGATGGAGAGGATGCCGTTGGGTATATCTCATGTACATACTTACTTTAACAGCGTCATGGATTTCATGGATTTGGACTAAGAATACCCATACGAGGGTAAAACAATCCTCATTACATGGGTACTTGAATATAATAACTTTATCAGTCGTGGCGTATTACTTACTAATATTCCAAGTCGAACAATGCCTCATTGTTCTATATAGGACCCCTTCCCAAGACGACGCTGCCACGGCTTGAAGCGCCATCCAAACTAAATCGAGAGTTCATTCATTTCAAGCAATGTTCCTTATGGACTTTTATAATTTCGTTTATATGCCGCTTCCTAGTCTATCAGCATAAACTACCAATCATATAAAAATACGCGTCAAGCCTAGCAGCTGGGTAGCACTGCCAGTTTGGGTCGTCCTATTCGAGTCTGGCGATGATACCATCCCGCCTACAGCTTCTAATAAGGTCGTAGTAGTGAACGCCCCCCTCGGCCTTGATTGGGCAATCCAATATAGTACTAAGTATGTAAAGATTAGATACGGTAGGTATTTATAGATAACACCATCTTTTGCTGCTACATTACCAGATATTGTTTACCCAACTTCTAGAATACCGCGCAGATGACGTCGATGTACTACACGATGGGTCGACATGGGAATCTAGCTTAACCCTATCAGAGCTCTCCAACTCACCTTGACCACGGTCAGTGCCTCGCGAAACAACTACCTAGCTAGGTTACATACCTACTCTTATGCCTAGCAGGCTCTCGGCGCTCTCGGTTATGCTAAGCCGAACGGGTCGCGCCGGACAGGGCGGTGCAGTGGGGAGATATGATGCAATCGTAAATCCATTATCCTGTTGTTTTGAACAAACAGAGCCGGGTGCTTGGTTGTCTGGCCACTGGATTTTCTAGATACCAAGGTAGATGCAGCTTGTCTAGTCGGTTCATGCATCCTTCAAGTTCTACAGTATTGTAGAAGCCCTGCAGCTGCAGAATGTCGTCACTTAGAGACATTTATTAGGTCGATTATTAGATATATTGGTCGTTCCCGACCCTGAGGACAACCATGATTGGGACGGGGAAGGCTTAATAGCACAACCGTCGAACCGCACTGACGGTACGCTACGACGGATAAGGAGATCACTGATGGCTGGTAGTTAGCGTGAGGCAGTTTTATACCCTTGCCCTCGCACCGGCCCATTACCCTACTACGAGCAGAGGTAAAACCATTACCAAACCATTTGAGAGTATCACGAGAATTCCCTTATTTCCACTTCTCGTACGAAGTGATCTTATACATCCTATATATGCCAGACCGGCCGACGGCCCTTAACCCGATCTTTAGGTTTAAACCCGCATTCGTGTACGTAGTATTGCTAGCACCTTGTGGTATGACTGTAGATTTTAAGTAAATTCCTGATAGGTATCTTTCGAGTACCGTAATAGAGTAAGATCTGAACCTGCGCTGGAACGACGATATGAGTTCTATATCTCCTTGTCTTCAATAATCTTTAAAAGCGATTCACCCAAGTCGCCAAAGCCCTCGATCTTACCCAACTTGTCGCTAAGGTAACGAATATCACGAAGCATGCTGCAGGAACTGATTAGCACCGCTGCCCTTCGAGGTATCATGGGGAACTCAACAGGACACAAGTGGCATCCCTACTTACCAATCACGACCAGCCTCAGTGTTCGGAGTTGCTTCCTTAAACGCGTGTCCTAGTTGCTCTTTGTAGTCGGAGAACACCGGCGCCATCACCTGCGCTACCGCCCATGCTGGCCGGCGTTTACTGAGTGCCTTATATAGCTTATTGGTGTCTCTTGCCAGGTCGACAATATAACTGCGGACGTTTTCGGCCTCTTCACTGTCCCACTCAATCTCGCGTGCCTTTTTGCAGTGGATGCGTGCTCGCGACGCCATGATGTCCGCCAGTTTTTCGTAGATACTCTCCTGGTGCTCCTGGAGGGCACGCCGTACTTTGTCGAATTCGCCCACAAGGTTCGCGTTTGGCCGGCCGGGTGGCGCGTGGCGCCGGACAAACTCGCGAATATACGGGACGATGGTGGCGATGAATGTTACCGCCTGTAACGCCACTACTAGATTTGTTGTCGAGATATTCCTAAGGCCAGCAGATAGTATAGAGCCGGCGCCGAGGATGAGTTGGCGACATCGAGAGTCAAACGTCTGCAGGTATGATATGAGTGACACGGTGATATCAGGCGTCATGGATGGAATACCGCCTATCAGGCGGAGGAAACTTGATATTCCTTTGAGGCAGAGGATGGCGGAGGAAGGGAGCAAGAATGTCTCCTCGTCGATAGTGGCAGGTCGAGCCTTGTCCTTTACTTCGCTATCCTCGGTCACGTTTGGCATGGCCCCCTCCTGCGAAAGGGACCAGATCTTGCTCATCTCGGTCCATTCTGGCGGGTCCGACGTGCCACATTGCAAAACTAGTTCTAAAATCTCGTTGTCCCTAGCGGTAAAGTCCTTATCTTGCCAGTCATCAGAGCTCATTCCGTCGGCGAGAATCTTATTTTCCCTATCTCCGTAGGCCGTGATATAGCTCAGAATGTGGTCATTAACAATAGTTTTCAGTGACGTTCCTGCTCGTCCAGAGATAGCTTCACATTCATTAGCAAAAAGGAGATTAAGGGTGAAGTAGCGGAGAAAGGAAGCCAGTGGCAAGTTTATAGTTTGCTCAGATCGAACTCGAAGAATCTTGATAATATTTTCGAAGCCGACATCCACTGCGTGACCCAAGAAATCTGAGATATCAAATGCATCGTGCATCTCCTCCTGTAACTCGGTGATTACAGGCGCTTTGGCAAGATCTTCGGTATAGGTAAGATCCAAAAGGATGCTTGATTGAGTCTTCACTCGCCTAAGCGTTTCTGTCACGCCAATGAAGATGGAGGAAAACAAACTTTCCGCATCTTCTACGTCAAGAGCACGGATATTCCGAGAGAGGATGGAAGACCTCTCCTGACTTGGGCGACTACGGCCACCACCCACAGTTGATGCTGACGTAACAGATTCTGCATCTTCGGTCGAAGAAGGGAGTGAATTGCGCACTATATTTCGAATTTCTTTGAGTACTAATTCCCGGTATGCTAGGATAGCTGTTGGGATAGATCTTGATCGGTAGAGCCCAGAAATGTTAGGCGAAAGGGCCATGCGAAGTTCATCAGTCATGCCCATATAAGCTGGAATTGTGGAAAGTTCTCGAGCACTGCCTCCCTTTGCCCGTAGTGACGAGGCCTCCCACCTAGAGAGAACTTCCTCTGTCGTTACAGACTGAACATGCCGCCGGAGGTCATTAATAAGCAGACTATGAACCTGAGCCTCAAACACCTTACCGATCCGACGCCGGAGAATAGCCAGGTCACCGGCTACATTTTGAAGTAACGTGACGCCACGTAAATCCCGAAGCCGGATTTTCGGTGATGCTGTAGTCCCGGATATCTCATCGCGTTCGCCACTCATCAGCAGCTCGATAGCATCAATCTCCGTAAGAGCCTTTTCAACATCTCCTTTGTCGACTAAGGACTCTGAATAGCCAACTGCGTCCACGACACGCTTAAATTGCTGCACAGCATCATACAGCTGTTGCAGATTGTGATGCCTACGTTGTTTCTGTAAGAGGTGAAGACCGCTAGTGACCATGCTATCATTTAATAAACCTAGGTCCTTGCGCAGGGAACTTGTATGCTCAACAAATTCTGCCGCTTCCCAGTGAAGCTCTTTTAAAGAATTGAGAGCAGATGAGAAAGTGACTGAAGCCGTAGAGATGGAGTCAATCAGATGCACTTCCGCTACATCCATGTACCATGAAAGCTTCTCCTGCAGAATCGCATTCGTAGCTAAGACTTTTCTTGGCTGCGTAACGTTCTCATCGCTAGCTTTCTGGATTGTTGGGTCTGGGGGAACAATGTCGGATCGCTCGCTGACAACATGGAATGTTCTTGGGTTTTCGAGATGAAAATCCTCGTCGAAGTATATGCTGGGGATTACAGAAAGTGGCGGTGTCCGCACTTCGTTCTCACTGTCTTTTATCCGTTGCAGCTGCTCATATAGTGCACTAACTTGCGATATATACAGCTCAAACTCCGTAACTTCGATGTGTTGTATATCTGTTAGAGCCACGGGGGGGGCATCGCGTGCGGATGGCGTATTATACAAGCTCAAAGGCGGCGCAAATGAGTGAGGTTCAAGTCCGCTTCCCACGATCGGTGGCTGCAAGAGGGTGGAGATAGCTACAAGACCATATTAGCAGAGAGTTGCGCAGCGAGATGCAAATCTTTTACCATTTTGACCTGGCTCAAAAACAGTCGCTGACCGATCACTCGTAGCTGTACTAAGATGACCGCTCTTTAGATGTATCAGGCTTGCGGTTGAGGCTTGTCTTGACTTCGGAGAGGTTTGCATCTGGCTATGCCTAGGCGTGTTCTTAGTATCAAAGTATTAATACTGTCTTCTTTTCTTTGTTTTTGAATTGAAAACTAGTCAAGACGAATTGAATGTATATAATCTACGGAGCACGATGTCAATTGACATAAATCACCAGATGTGAGAGGATCAAAAGGAACCTAAAGGCGCTAAAACCACGAAGTTGCTTGATACCTCCGCCCCAGCATCCTTCCCCCTGTACATACATACAGTGGCGCCAAGTCCCGTCATGAGGCTGGGAAGTTTCAACACCGCCCTAGTCTAGTGATATTAAAAATAAAAGGGCAAACGTGAACACGGGCAAACTTAGTTAAAAAAAAATTCATTCGGGGGCTTACGTTGGAATACGCTTTGTTATCCGGTCTCCGAAAGGAATGGCGAGAGAGGCCAGAAGACGGTCGCCTTATTACCTATATTGCTACTGTAGCGTTATGTTAGCTCAGATAGACAGTACAGAACACTTATTTATAGTTGGCGAGTGATTATTTCTTATCGCATCGGATAACCCGAAATAGGATTGGCGTTGTATGCTGTCGATTACTAGAAATCAAAATATACACGATTTTGAACGATAGATACGGTCTAGGCGGGTGATGATCGAGATTTATTGTGATTGCATTCTGGTCTGAATAAACACAGTTAATAGAGTCTAGAATCTAGAGCTCGCCCAAGTTTTCCGGAACATGCTCGGCTGGTGTCCTAACAAGCAGAAATTCTTCCTGCTTTCCATATACCCATTCCCAAGACTCGGTTTCTGCATTCCAATATACATCTTCTTCCTGGGGGAAAAACAGTGTCATGTTTCTTTCCGGGACGAAATGCTCCGCATAGAGCTCAATGCTGTAGTACGTATCCTTGAGTAACGGCAAATCACCAATCACTGGGACGCCGTCTTGGAGATTCGTCATGCCTGTAGACCATATGAGATATGTGTGCCCCAAGGTACTGTACTCGTTACAGAGGGGAGGGAATATGAACTTACCTATCACAGTCCCGGCAGAGTGACCCCATTCGCCTGTAGCGTGGCAGTAAATCTTACCCTCAATGCCTTCGTCGTGCATTTGCTTCCGAGCGGCCTTTAGAATTTCGTTCCCCGTCATGCCAATCTTCATATTCTCTGTAACGATATCCTGGAGCCGATTGACCTTCTTGAGGCCCTCGAGCATTCCCTTGGGAATATCGGCTTCCGTCTCCCCGGGGTACAGCACGTAGCCTAAGTGCTGGGTGTCCGTGTTGAGTCCAAGCGCTGTCACGCCAAAGTCGGTATGAATGAGATCGCCATACTGAATAGGGCGCTCTGCTGAGGTCCGCAAGGTGTTTTTAGAAGGGACCGGCTCCTTTGCCGGAAAGCCATCTGCGTTCAGGATGTAGACGCCAGGTTGAAACCAGGTCGTGTAGTTGAGAGACTGGATCTTTTCACGCATCCACCATTCGATATCCTAGTACAGGTGTCGCAGTACATTAGCCCTCGCTTCATGGGTTACGAGTATGAGTAACCAAGGACGGAAACAGACTCACAAGTGGGGTTGATTTTCCAGGCACAATGACCTTCTCACTAAACGCCTCCTCGATGATAGCCCAAGCCGTCTCCTGCATACGATGATACCAAGGCAGTCTGCCGGGAACCATAGTGGCTATAACCTCGACGGGAAGCATAGGCTCTAGGACAAAGCGGTCCGCCCACTTCTCGCCAAGCTCAAATGAGATCATGCCCAGCTCGCCAGCGTGAAGTCCCGACGCGAATGCGATCTCTGAATGAGTGTTAAGCGCTATAGAGCGTGGCTCCTGCTCTGCAAGGACGTCCCGCAGATCTTCCCAGACGGCCGCCGTGTTGTCAATCCATGAGTACGCGCTCGGTGCGCCATTCTTGGGCGACGCGAGGAATAGATGGGTCGTCCGCCGTCGCGCCGAGAACTGCACGGCATTTTTGAGCGCCCAGAATACTGTGTCTTCAGCATATTCACGTTGGCTCATCTATGGCGACGCGTGTCAATGTGAGCGAATGGTGGGGTGGAAAGGGTAACTAACTAGCCATGCGTCAACACCGTATTTACGAAGCAGCCCAGGAATCAGCGCTTTGCGTTCTTCTGTCCATGAGTTGACGAGATCGGCTTGCTCTTGTAGGGGTGGCAATGTCTGCACCTGGGGTGTCTTGGCGACTGTCTCGCCCACGCAGTACGCGGCTACGACGGCGGCCAACACGCCTAAAGTCCGCATATTACCAGATATAGTTTGAAGTTTACTTAGGTTTTTTAATGCGGTGGTGCGATTCTCATGAATATGTTCATATTCTTGAATGCGACGTTGAAGACGGTGAGTTCACAAAAGTCGCTAAAGTACCCCCCATTAATCTACATTCAAGTTGCCGGGATTCGGTATAGCTCGGTCTCCTACTAGTTTAGGAAGCTGGCAAATCTACTTTTTAGCAATCAATCAGTCTTGGGTATCAAGACGAAGCGAGAATGACAGTCTGGTGAAGACAAGGTTCTAAACAGAAGAAACTACGATTTTAGAGTAACCGATTTGCGTAGGTGTTGTCGAATCCGCCTAATGCATGGTGTAATGCGCCCAAGCCACAATTTGCTAATCGAAATCAGCCTAACCACCAGACTCTTGTACTTAGCTGAAATATAGCAGACTTTTGACTCTTCGTACCTGGCATAATCCTCTCACTACACGAATAAGGCTTTCGTAAGGGAGTGGTTTTTTATTTTCGATTATAAGTAGTGCGAGTATTATGGATATCATCGATCAGGAGCCATCCTGCTTGAATGTCGACCCTCACGATGATAATATTACTGATCCTGTCTTGCACTACTTCGGTTGTCTTGAGGCTTCTGAACGCGCCTCCTTCTTTGAAGCAGAATCGGCATATTGGGCCGGCGAGATCCAAAGGCACATCAATGCTGGACTTCCCCATTCCGTGGCTGAAACTAAAACGGAAAAAAAGCGAGAGATTTGGAAGAAAGAGTGTTTCAATGAGCTTCGAAGGATATCACTTATACTCAACGCTTTCGCCAAGGACAACAGGAAGTCTCATCTATTGCGGAATGTGGAGGCAAGTCGAAATGCATGGCGCTCATCAAAGGAATACCAGTCAGGTATCCAGCGTGTTCGTGACTGGCGGGCTGGAAGAGGTATGCGAAATGGAGTTGCTATTGCCCCGGTCCCAATTGGAGCAGAAGAAGTATATGAGCCAGACGACTTGAAAGTTTCGATCATGGCGTTTGATAATGGCGTGGGTTACGAGATTCAGCATCCGCACGTGGCGGGAACGTTCCCAAATCAAACCACGACGGTGAATAACATGCTCCGACGGGACAACAACGATCCTTCTGGGCTACTGAATTGGACCAAGAATAAAAAGAAACCTGGGGTAACGTGGTTTCATATACCATCGAACAATATGACTGTGAGCCTCTTCCTCATACCCGACGAGATTTGATAATCTGATAAGGTCAACATAAAAGTGGGTTGAAGTAGGCAATACCGAGCTTCCAGATACACTATTGATTTACTGAGTCGTAAATAGGAGGCCATAGCAAGTTACTATGGGGATAAACGACCAACCAGAGCTCAAATGCGCAACGACAGCGCAGTCTCACAATCCGCGAGACATCTGCGGGAATATTTCTGGAGGGGGCAACAGTACGAAAATGCGGCTAACCCGAGCTCTCGTTTTATGCGTCCATTCTGCCAATATATTACGCCTAGTGAGCCTTTGATGATACCCTGACAGGCAGCGAAAAGCTAATGAGATCGTAAAGGCAACAATCACATAGGATGTGATAATCAAAGTATCGTTTTATTCGTGAGTGCTTCATCTACTATAAGCGTGTGATATATGAATAACAAGAGGTGACATATCAGGCTCCATTTCTTCACTGGGAAACTTCAAGACAGCTAAGCTTCTTTACGCAAAAGATTGAAGAAACGTTAGCTTCTAATGCAAATCGGAAACGACAAGCCGCAATCTCTCACAAAGAGAAACGGAAGAGCGAAAGGGTAAGTCTTAAAACGGATTCGATGGCTTCACCGGGTAGGTTTGACTCACGGTTTGTTATGCGACGAGGCATGTTATTGGCCCTAGATAAGTTTCGGTCTTTGAGCGCACATTCTCGAGGCAACCATCCCCTGAGTCAATATCTCCTCGACGCAACACGGTTATACGAGGAACTGCACAATTATCCCGAGACATCATTGATTGAAAAATATCTTTTTACCGATCCCCCACTTCACCCACGACGAACATTAGACCAAGGATACTAGTGAGTCAAAATCTAAATCAGCATCTTCTTACTTCAATCTATCTTATACTTTGAATGAAACCATTTCTTGGGTTCTATGTGCACTTCCGATCTTACCTTTGATATTACCAAAAGTTAACAGTACTGACACTTGATGTTAAAGCACAAGTCTCCAGACCAACCGGCTCGGGGACCGGAATCAAGTAGTTTACCGAGCTACAACTCCAACTAATACTTTGCATAAACTATTTGAACAGGCCAAGCGCCATGGAACGTGCGTCTTGTGTTCATCGTCATCACCACAATGTGACAAATGTGCAAGTATCCGGAACGTTTCGCAGGCGTTGATGGTTGATCAGCTGTGGATGTGGGTTTTAGACCAGAAAACGATAATCACATGTTTCCCGAGACGGTACGGGCTGCGGGGCCGTGACCACTCCGGTGTGTTTGAGGCGATACAGAAGCGGCGAGGTCAGGGGCCGGTTCATTCTGTCTTTGAAATCATATATGCTATTCTTGACGAATGTTCCGGTACATTCTTTGATCGGATGAGGGACTTCAGTGGCCAGCCTCGGGTATTGGATATATTCTCCGAGGCTATAGGGAATGTGGTATGCAATAAACTCACTAGAATTTCCCCTTCTCTTATCTTTTCCGTTTTCATCACATTTTTGCGAGACCATTACGAGCCATTGCTAAAACGCCAGGTTGAAGTCTAAGAAACAAATTGAAGAGTCGCACGAATTATGGAAGTGGATTGATGGTGCAAGACGGATCAATCGAAAACAGGGGATGCACCGAAACCTAGAAATACCCGCCTGGGCGTTGAGTCCTGAAGGTCATCTTGAACAAGAGATTGATGATATCGTCGAAGAGCTGGAGATAATGATCTCCATACAAAAGACACAGTCGGATGTCTATAAAAAGTTCACTCACCATGCTTCTAACATTATCAACGACATTAAGGATGGAGCTCGCTTATTTGAGCTAGCCAATGGTATAATCCGGCCCGGCTCGGCAGCGTTGATGACAAAAGTCAAAGATCGCATTGATTATTTGGAATCGTTGCTCAAAACTGCTTCTAACGCGGCTGAGCGAGTAAGTACTCGAATGAACTGGTTAGCTAAGCTGCTGATTCTAACTATAATTGTAGGTTAAAGATCTGTCACGACTGCGACAGCAGCAAGACAGCGTCATCCAAGCGCTACAATCTGTTAAATTATCACAGGATTCAGTAGATCAGGGACGGACTATCATGGTCTTTACGATAGTCACTATCATATTTGTAAGTTGGCTGAACCATTCTTTGGTCTTTTTCAAAGTATTATCCGAACCTGTTACTAACATCTATGAAATCACCAGGCACCCCTCTCATTCCTCTCCAGTATATTTGGTATGAATAATGCTGAGTTTGGTGATAATCAATGGAAGATTGCCGATCAACTAAAGCTGATTTGTGAGCCAATATCGACTTCATTTTATCCACTGGTCAGCGGCTCACATCGAATTAGTCTCCATTTCTGTCGGTGTTACCGCTCTCGCCTTAGTATTTGCAAGTAGACGTGTGAAGTTAGCGGTCACCTATATCGCTGCTTATATTTCAAATCGCATCGCTGCTGTTTTACAAGCAACAGGTTTGGACTCAGTTATCCACCCTTTGAGTTACTATATCTGGGCTGTAAAAACTATAAGGAGAACACCACGGGGGCTCTCTGCGGGAGGGGTGAGCTCTTAACTCGCTGAATCGCAGTAATAGACGATGCTGCCTTGGGTTAAACTGAATTAATGGTGAACACCCAGAACTCCATGCCAATCTGAACTGGCGGGGAAAGGCCTCATTCATGTACCCTTTATCAGGAAACAAAATGGCTATGTAAGAAGATTAGGTTACAACAGAAGAGCGAAATACTGATACTTACGAAATTGAAGAGCAGCCAGCATCGTGGCTTTATGTACATTCTATTGTCTGGAATATATACAGAGAAAAGTAAAAGTAAATAGTCTAGCTCATAAGCTTCTCATCTTCCTCCCCTTCAAGAATTATCTCATGACCGCTGCCTTCGTAGATGAGGAAGGACGATGCACATCCCAGAGCCGCAACACCAGCGACTGCCCACCAACTGGCGCCAACAACGCCAGCCTCTAAACTCGCGCCATACCACCATCCACCTACGACGGGGCCGACAGTACGGAACCCCGCTGAGACACTTTGTCCCAATCCATGTACCAACCCGAGAACACTAGGATGAGGACTGCAATTATTGAGTAGAATGATGCTTGCTGGGAGCGTGACGGTACGTGCCATGACCTGGAACACTTGGACCACCGTCATGAACATCCATATGATGATACCGGAAGCCGGCGCAGGAGACTCCGTAGCCGATGGCAGGACAGCGAGGTATGGAGCCAGGAAGTAAGCGACGGGGAAGAGGGCCATGAAATAGCGGAACCCACGCAACGTTCCCAGACGCGCGTGTACCGGAGGATAAGCAAAGATTTGGAGAAACATGCCAATTATACCTAAGATTGAGGTAGCGAAGCCGACAGTGGCGGCTGGCATGCCTAAACCGCCTGTGAAGACCCATGGCAGGGACTGCACTGCCGTTTCTTCGGGCGTAGATCGAGGGCTAGAGAGGAAGAGCGTCCATAAGTTCGTGAAGGCGCCGAGCTGGAAATCGAATAGTGCCTCGGCGACGAGGGTGAAAATCACGTTTCGCGTCCAGACACGGCTGAACGGGAGTGACCTCCTTGTTCGCTTCAGCTCTGGTGGCGTCGGAACGGGGAGCGTCTTCTCAAGGTTATCATTTATTGATAGAGAGTCCGGACCATTAAGTGTCTCCAGTTTATAGTATCCATCGTCGATGGGCTTCCGTAGGGTCATTGTTCTTAATCGACGAGCCAGGTGTAAGCCAAGGTCGAATTTATTGCGCCTCTTTTTCGATGTCTAGCCCTCGCTTAGCAATTGATCAAACACAAAACATTCGTTCGACGCACCTCTTCGAGCCCCAAAAAGACAACCAAGCCCGTAGCGGTCAGTGTAAGAGTGTTGATTAAACTGGGAAGAGCATAGGGGTATTTGAAGATCCAGTCAAACCCCCATATAGCTCCTTCGCCAAAGAGTCCCGGTAGAGTCAATACGGGGTCAGCCAATAAGCCACCCATCACTGAAGCTTGGTTAAATTCCATGCTGGTTTCGAATAGGCATTCGTGATAAGAAATACTCACAAGGTCCCAACGTGCTGGCGACACTAAAGCTAATGGGCAATATCAAGAATGCTCTAGACTGATATTTCCTCTCAACCGTGATCTCGGCAATCATAGTTCGGCTGATAAGACATTGCGTTAGCTCTCTGCTGTAATAAACAGGCAGTGAAGCCATCGCCAGGCTATACTCACATTATTCCAACCGTACCATTGATACCGCCGCCCACGGCACGCCAAAAGACAGCCGCCCAGAAGCTAGACGCAAAGCCATATCCTATACACGATATCGCGGTACCGAAAAGTCCAATGATGAGCACATTCTTTCGACCGCACCAACTCGCATCCGCCGCCTTGCCCCATAGGAACGCCGTCAATACCTGCGCTCCGGTGAATGCACCCTGCAAAAGCCCAGCCTGGCTCGATATCTGCGCATCAGAAAGACTGTCGTCAAAACTTTTGAGCTGGTAGAAGACGTAGGCCTGCAGCGACGCAACTTGTAAGAAATCGACAAGCCGAGACAGAAACAAAATCGCGAGCTGATCTTTTCGGGGCAGAGACATCCATGTCACTTGACTATTACTCTTCTTCTGCGGCGTTGCGGGAGGTGTCTGAGCCTCAGCGTCTTGATGGTTCAATCCCATCTGCTCGAATTCCTCTGGCGATTGTAGAGGTCGGTCATTCTCGTGCAATTGGATAGATGTCGTTCTAGCGTGCCCCTTCCCTTTTATTCTAGATGTTCGTATCCTGTCCATGTTGGGGTCAAAGACACGATAGGAAGGCAATGGAACAACCAACGAGACCTGTAACCGCCAATATGAAACATGGGAGTATATATAGGTTATAGAAGGGAAGGAATGATTTGTTTAGGTGTTAGCGGTGCGAAACAGGATGATGACGCAGAGCGAAACATAGCCAACTTCACAGCATGAAAAAACGTTACGAATCGACGACGCGTTCCAGCTACAAAGAATAGACATGAAACGGGATTCGACAAATTTGTCTTGAACGAAAGAACTTCTATTGAAGACTCACTAACATAGATCCTCGCTCACATGTCTACAATCACAAAATGAATGCTCGTCCAATCCGAAATAGGCGAGGACTCCCGGACGGAGCGGCTTAATCTCTGACGTGGGATCTTCCATCATGTTGAAGCTGAGAGCCGAGAGAGCCAAGAGAACTCTCTGCCAAGACGGCTCCTTGCTAAGAGATTTCTTGGCAAAGGACTTATTCTTATACTAGATGACAAAGTGCGCGTCCCTTGTCGTCACTTGTGGATTCCTAGCAGTGCTTTCTAACTAGGGGGGCGGGTCCACGACCCTTTAGCATTGTCGGCACAAATGCGCATGTGTCGACTAAAATGCCACGCACTGGATCCGCACTACTAAAATGGCAGCTGCCCCCAGCATCCCCGTGGTCTCCATGATCTTCATGATTCGTGACTCTCTTATTATATGTACAAGTATACCAGGTCAGGACCGTCTGACCAATAGTATGGAGATATACCAGGTTCTAATTCGACATGGGCTGCTTTTCTACTCAGCCACAGGCACAGACGTTCGCCTACGATTTCGAGAAGCGTGACAGGGGTAGCCGTAGCCGTATACAGTAGTACATAGTACATATACACTAGCCGGACGATATCTCAGTTGGTAACATATCATGTTGCTCTACTTTATACCCTTGTGTATGTTCCAGTGTGCTAGGGTACGGCTTACGGCATGCCAGTTACAGAGTTTGAATGAAGAGGAACACACGAACCGCTACATTACGTTGTACGCGTATACTACCTGTATCCAACCCTCCGTTTACGGCCGGCGAATGATTTCCTATCTACTTATATCATATCGGGCATCTGCATGTCCTCCGGCTACTGAATCCACGTTGGAGCTATCATTATTATGACTTTAAGTAGATCATCAAACGATTAAAGCAATATCGGGCCGATGTTACATATCACCGTAGATCACGGTAAAACTTGTTCGACAGCCTTCGGCTCTAGCTGCAAGACCTTGAGTCTCTGTACCATTAGGAGTAGTAGCACGACTCAAAACCTATAAACCGAACCTAAGAAATGTCTTGTCAGATTAATAAGACGAGTGTACAGAATTCGCGCAGTAAGGTATTAGACCTATAGGTAGTTCACGCCAGAGTCCTACCCATTTCCTGCATTAGTATGATCCGTAGTCCCAATAATTGATTTTCCCGCTTTCGCGTTCGTTATCAGATGCTGATAAACTATCAATCTAGAATGCTATGAGGAAACTATGATGTATGGAATTTTCGACATCTCTGGACCGGGTGGATTCGGTAGTCGGCATACTTAAAAGTGATCAGCAGCGTTGCCGACTACCGTCCCAGCGGCTCGGCTCTCGGTCGCCATTGATTATGGGGTTGGCTCGCGATAGCATATGTATAATACCCCTAGCTCGACGGACTCTAATATTGTTATACTGGTGCTCAATAAACCCACTTTCGGTATTTAACTGCTGATCGTAAACAGAAAGGGCAGGTATGGTGTGGGGGTTAGTCTCCCAAGAGTGGCATTGAATAATTACCCGGTTTTGAAACACCATAAGCTTTAGTGTCTATCTTGAACTTATTATGATTACACTCTAAACTTGAGAAGGCTGAGTAGTTGAATATGTACTGATGAGAACCGTGAATTATAAGATATAGACCACCATTGTGCCCTGCGTAAGCCTACTGCAATACAATATCTACTTAGTGACAATTCATTCATGAGGATAAAGTTCCATCACTTGAATTTACCCAGTAGCTTCCAATGACGTATATTCCGGAAGAGAGTGATATGGAAATCTGGTTACTCCGAGCTTTCAGTATCATGTACATTAGATCGATACCAAATATCAAGTGATCTGCGTACTGGTCGACGGAAATCCACCGACTGGGTCTTAGTTATCACCGGAGGGTCTTGTTGTTGTTGTTAACATCCGGCTCTATTGATTATGGGTCCGGCCTTAGCAGCTATACTATTGGCATTCTGCTCCAATACCGGATAGGGAAGTTATTAGTGCAACCGCCTACATAGATCAACAGGAGACACGGGGAAACATAGCCGATCACCGTTAGATACTACGATCTCGCCCTGTTCACGAAAGGCCAAGAATATGTGCAACCGAGATCCGCAGAAACAGATGGTAAAAATAGTGTAATGCCATTCAACAATGACAGCTAGTACTTCATCGTAAGCTAAGAAAATTTGACTATGAGGCTTCGTTGGGTAAGGGAAGGAATAAAACAGCAAAGTTTATTTGTGCGTCTAAAGATAAACACTTGTGAATACGACCATATTCCAAGAAAACTCTATTTTGCATATATTCAACTCTGTACCGTAGGGTGTATCTCCAATCCTAGCCTACATATTCCCATGTCTTTACCGGAACGCCGTGACCAAGTGCAGTGTTGATTCCATATAGCGCCAAGTTATGTTGAAGATCATGAAAACACCGTGCTTTGTACATAAAAGATCAAAAATAGTATGAGGATTAGCCCAAGAATCTCCAGTGCTTGCGCCGCCACATTGTACATTTGGGCCCGATTTCTCCGACGCGATCGTGAGATGAAGTCGGAGTTGTCATTGACATTGGGGAACGGCACGTCCTTGGGGACTGGGACGTTGAGAAATTTACAAAGCGGTTCCCAGCCGTCTTGAACGCGATATTCGAGTAGTCTCTCAGGAGGCACCATCTTTTTCACCTCGGCGTAGTGTCGCGTGAAGACGTCCTTGCCGCGATTCGGAAAGTCGCCCTCAAAAAAAGTATCGAAAAACTTCTTGAGCATTGGGTAGTACATCTTGGCTGCCCAACTAAAATGCGATAGCATGCGTAGCTCTGGGTCTGTTGCACGCCAGTAGACCGTCTTCATTGTGGAGGCATGCCACGAGTCAACATCTCTGGTAGTCATGACGACCTTGGCTTCCGGATACGCCTCAATCAATTCCTTGGCAAAAGCACACGCTGGCCAGTCGCAGACGGCTTGGGAGCCGCCAAGTAGCTTGTCCCAATCCTTTCGTGTGAACTCCCCGACGCCGTCATACTTAGCTCTCAAAGCGTCCATCCAAAGTAGCGCGTCCGGCGGGTTTTCTATGGAACAGTTCATCATATGGTAGGTGTCGACAAATCCAAGGTGCTTCATCGCAGCTCGCATAGCTATGTAAATATATCAGCAGAAGAACCTGATAGATTCAGAGAGAACGCGAGAACTGTATAGCTAAGAAGCAGTTACAAAAGATTTCTAGAAGAATTCACGTACAAGCAGTTCCTGTTCGGCCAGGTGCCAGAAGAAGAGCCCTCATGGGCACCGTTCGAGTGCATTCCCGGCGATCGATGTCTGTATCATTGGTGAAGATATCTGTGGCGGGTTTTTTTGTGTATCTATCGGCATATGACATGATGGGCTAAGGAGATCCAAAATACACAGTCTAAAAGTAAATGGTTGAAAAACGGATCCAATTAGAAGAGGAGCTGAATGGGTATATATGTGAAATATCTCAAGACACTGGGGAAAAGGAAGTACTAGAAGGGTATATATATATTCGAAGAACTTTGTACAACTTATTAATGAGCGACAGTTGACATAGAGACCGATTATTTAGTTAGTAAAGGGGGTCAGAGTAAGGGTGTAAGATACCCATGAGCCAATGGTAAAGCAACGGATGCAAGTATCTACAAGCCCAAGAGAGCCGGATTGATAAACTTAATCCCCGATGGTTGTTCAACGTCCCAGAGAAGAGGATCCTTACTTGTCCCGAAATGCCTTTCGTGTACCCGGGGATCGAACTATGTACCGGTACAAATTATCCATGAGAGGAACGACTAAGACAGCTGGCCGTGGGGTCGTTTCAGATCCTCATGAACGTCAAATTCTCGGTCTGCGTTAATCAAAGTCGAAGCTAACGGGCAGACGCTCATACAGTATCGTCTTCCAGTTCTTCGGTCCCTACAACGTGCCACATAGCGACATGCATGCCACTAACCAAAAAGACCTGGCTATGTGCGCCTGAATACTGATTATAGGTGGGTCAATGTCATGATGGAACTTGTAGATGACTACTTTTTCGACCCTGCACACTGGAATATGCATAATGGAAGTATTGTTGGTGAGATGGGAGTTGGTAAGAAACCCGTTCATACATGTATACACAGAATGCCTAGTAGTTTTATGCACTCCACTTACTATACCGGTACTTCCGCCCTAGTTATCCAATCAATGACGCTAAGCTGTTAATAGTAATAACAGCGTCGAATTACTCCGTAACTTCACTTAACGGGCAGTGCCTTATGTCTAATTCTCACTTCAATATCATGAGTATTTTATGCATACATAGACCCTGGAACCGAACACAAACGGAGAAGCAACTATAATCACAAGCACGCTAGATTCAACCTCCATATGTTCAGTCCGTCGAGTCTTTCACTAACCTAACATATTTATATAGGATAAATTAGTGTGCAAGAACTCGCTGTCTCGAGGGCATGTATTTTATGTGATATCATAGAAACATTTGATGTTGGTCCTTTGATTATTTTGCAGTAAATTTATCTCCTGACGACACAATGTTCTTATTCCCCATCATTAGGGTAGTAAACACCCCTAAAGTGGAAAGATGGTTACGCGGCAGCACTAATTTTGTGAGCCGTCGCTCCCAAGACCAATGCCCAGATCTTGACTAGAGCGAATTTGGAATAAATCATTCAAGCAAAAAAACCGTTTTCACGCCCGGAAGCGGGATTATTTGGTGGCAGCGAATTAGATCCTTAACGAGTATGCGTACGCAAGGTAAGGATCATCGAGATAAAGAATATCAACTCTTGGCAAGTGATGCTAAGACATGACGGTCCCTGTTGGACGGGTGTGTACTAGTAAGACCCAGGGCATAAGCGCATACGTATGCAGCCGGGGTCGATTTCTTGCAGGGAGTACCAGTACTTACTCAGGCCAATAATGTCCTAATCCATGCACAAAACCGGCTTATGTGTAAGTAACTCGGCGGCTGCGTAGCGACTTCTCATCATCAATAACCCGACGGCACTGAATCGGGGGCATCGATCTTATCCCTTAATTAAGTCTTTTAACTTTATTTACTGCGCCGCCTCATTATCGTCAGCCTATTACTCATCGGCCCACACAAGAGCAGCATAGTTCAGTTGATGGTATTGGCGGGAAACGACCGTCTGTCATTTCGAAGGACCCTTTCGGTGGTGTTTCAAGGTTAAACAACCGATCCCGGGATCAACGATCGTTGTTTATTCTCTACAGAACACCGAGTATTAGTTGTGGGACACTTACAAGTACAGCAATGAAGATCACATAGTATTGCAACATGTAACTTGGCAATTGCAACATGTGGCGTGATTAATTCCTCTTTCGAACGATACATCTTGAAGATCGACATAAAGTTTAATTCAATACCATTCCAGGGTTTCCTACAAATGGTTAATATTCCGCTTCCACTTCAGGACCTACCTATTCAGACAGCACAGCGTGCTGTGCTATAGGATCGTCAGCGGCTCCGCCGCGAAATCTCAAGAATATACCCGGACAGCCTCTCTCCGAATCTCTTATTTGACCGCTCTTGCGAAAATCTCCATGAGAGTTCCACTTATGGGCACTTGATCATATGAATACTGAAAGATCGACGCGCTTGTGAAATTAGAAGATGCAGGCCCACGATATTACAGGGCAATGTAACTGACAAGGCGAGCTTCGAAGAACACCCAAGCAACGAATTAAGGCTTTACAATACCCAAAATCAACAACGGATAACGTTCTTGAAAGCACCAGGTCGGTAATCCTTCAGACAACGGGAATCTCCTTTAAAACTCGCCAGTATTTTCAGAGTACAACTCAAACATTGCATATAGCACTAGGTAGCGTTCGGGCAAAGATCTCCTGATGCATACGTGTACCCCAATCCAGGACAACGGGGATAATTCTAAAAATTCAAAAATCCATTACACCCTTACAACTGCAGCAAAAACAGCGCTAATTGTAAACTAACCGCTGCTGCGTTCGACGAGTTAGACAACAAAACGACTATACCGTCGTCAGCAAAGTCATAGTTGAAACATCTCTGATTCTGACGGATTGGTTCCCGAGAAATATCTGCCGTGCGCTCTTCGGCCCCACGATCTTTGAGGCGACTTTCGCATTATAGTTGCGCAAGAGCTGACGTAGGGCATGCTTCATTTCATAGCATCCACGCTGGTTCCCTGGAAATAATTTTTTAACCTAGTGAGATACTCCACTTTCTTTGATCAGTTCTGCTTCATATGCAACAATGGCGAGGTTGGTTGGTGTCACAAACCCTGTGCTTGCGGTAGGTAGAGAGACTTGTTGTTTGTCACAAGGGCTAGAGTACTCAGCCTTGGAAGGGTATTCAGAATTGCAATAATCTTCTTGGGTGTCAAGGAGGCCATAGATGTTTAAGTCCCTCTCTTGAGCCCAAGCGGCCGAATCTAGGTTTTTATACACGAATAGCTTCGCTCTTGCTAGCCCGGATAACTCAGTCTCATACCACTATTATCGTGGGCTTAAGCAAACACGATAGTAGCGATCATAATATCCAAGAATCTGCACGGGTAGCTGAATATACGAAACACTGCTTTGCAGATTAATTACATGATATCGCCGACCTGACCCTGGTATACGGGTAGTTGTATTCCTATACCTAGGGGCCGGTCCGTGTGACATCGTTGCGCGAAGGACTCTAGAACGCCCTAGTGGACGCTATCCTACTATATGCAGAAGTCTCTATGTCCAGGTATCTGGTGCGTTGTCTTTGTTCGTATGCTTATGCGCCTTATGACGGTTGGTGGATCGTGGCGCGGGCTGTACCTATAATCTACAGTACTGCAATAGTTGGGTAGAGGTCAGAATCACTGTTATAGAGCCTACTAGCTTATGTTCAGCGGTTTCGATACATTGACTCATTGACTCATTATTTCGATATCCGTCCGTTGAATTAGAACATCCAATAAACTCATGATCCCCCTGAGCGAAAGAGAGTTAACTTTTCAATATCCTCTTAGTATACCCAGATATAAGGAGAGTCTGGCTCTCGAACCTGAGATTCGCACCTCTGGATTAAATGTGATGGTGTTAGTTGGTAAGTTTACTTTCTTAGAAGCCATTTTGGTCTCTATTTTCGTTTTTCACGACATGAAAATGTTGAAACGCTTATGGGCCCACTTCGATACTCAACTTCGAAGCAAAGCGTTAATAGGACATCTATCTATAGTCTGTTCATTGACCGAGACTATGTGTACCGAGTGAGATGAGCATAAATGAACGTGCTTCGAGTTCTGGTTGAAGAAAACTAAACTACCTGTCTAATGATTTATAATATGTCACACGGATCTGCCCTAGGTAGGGTAATGTAACTATCCGTATGCCAGAGTCTGGTCAGCGATATCTTGTAATCAATCTGCAGAGCGTGCCTATTCTTGGATATCATGTTTGCTATTATCGTGTTTGCTAAAGCCTACGATAATAGAAATATGGACCTGAATGATCTGGGATGATCTGGGGTGATCTGGGTTCGCAAAGAGCGAAGCTATTCGTGTATAAAAACCTAAATTCGGCCGCTTGGGCTCGAGAGAGGAACTTAGACCTCTAGGCCTCCATGGCGCTCAAGAAGATTACTGCAATATGAATACCTTTCCAAGCCCTAGTACTCTAGCCCTTGTGACATTATATTAGGTTCCTTACTAAATGCATTGGGAGAGAATCCTCCCATTGTGAAAATACCGCTTAAATCAGCGTGATTCGTCTCTCACGTTGATGTAGATTTACAATCATGATTTGTCTAGTGGAAGGTTATTGTTAGAGTCGAATACAACTAGAATATTGCTCAGATGACAATAAGAGCTCGGAATTAAAAGAGAGCAAAAAGAGAGCAGGCTGACATTTCACGAAGGGAATACTATAGTGCTTACCACAGGAGGATATGTTGGTTCTTCATCTGAGACGTGCCACATTTTGTATGTCAAGGCTTGGGAACTAAGTTTCATAGGAACTTCAACCATTAAAATATGTTTACTTACAATGTTACAGTTTCTGTTACGGTACGTATGTTATAGCTGCAGACCATCAAGTCGCTCGGCTTGACAGCGTTCTCTCTTTTGATAGTGTCGTGGTTTGGTGCTGCAATTCTGTTCTGTGACAGTTTCTATTTGACTCTACATAGTATACCGATAACCGGTCTAGTAACAACATAGAAAACTGCAAGTCCCACTGCTTACCACGGCTGGATCATGTCCCTCCTGATGACCTTGCCCTCATCGT
The DNA here is from genome assembly GCA_022385715.1 of Xylaria cubensis. NCBI lineage: Eukaryota > Fungi > Ascomycota > Sordariomycetes > Xylariales > Xylariaceae > Xylaria > Xylaria cubensis. Next base: position 7,581 of record MU279060.1, on the reverse strand, counting down.
GGTCCCGTTTACCCTCAACGACATCCTTGAGGAAGTGTCCACCAATAGCAGGATCTAACGCGCCCATCTGTGATAGTGTTAATGAAACAGGTTCTGTTCAGCGTTTTTTAATACTCACCTGTTTCAGCTTCTCCAGTCCGACTCCACCCAGACCAGTGGCCAGGAATCCAGGAGAGACCGCCCAGACTTTCACACCGTCGTTCAGAAGAAGTCTACGCCACTCGCGCATGAGCATGTTGAGACCGGTCTTAGCACTGCGATATGATGTAGTCTGCATGCCAATGACCTCCTTTGGCCAGCCGGCAGGCGGTGACGAGTTGATACGCTTCGCTGCGGGGCTGTCACTCTTCTCTGTCTCGGTGAGCGTTGCGGTGCCACTTGCAATGAATATCAGGCGCGGGTCAGATGACTTCAGCAGCAGTGGCACGGCAAATGTCGTTAAGATGTGGGTGCCGGTAACGTTAACGTTCCACGAGGCATTGAAGCCCTCCCGCATCGTCATCTTGCCTTGCAAGATTTCATAGTCGAAGCTTGCGCCGCTGTTGTTGATCAATACGTCAAGACGACCGTATTTGGATGATATTTCCGCCACGGCTTTCTCAAGCAACTCGTCGGATTCTAAGTCAACCTGCACTGTGCTGAGCGTCGAGCTTGTCTGCGGGAATTGCTTCTTCACTTCGGCGACTATAAAATATTTAGTCAGAATTCGTACTTCAATGACATTTGCAGCATAATTGGCTCATCTCCCGAGAAAAGATTTCTCGGGTATGGGAGTCATCATTCCCAGTGATGGCCGAATGAGAGGGAACCTCGCGTGTTACTCACTGGCATCCTCTCCCTTCGAGATTGTGCGACATCCTATGATGATCTCGTAGGCAATCTGACTCTGCACAAGAGCCTTGACAGCCTCCAGCCCAAGACCAGTGTTTCCTACATCGATGATTAACTTCAGTCACATTTGAATAGTAGTTATAGGCGTATATACTGACCACCGGTGATGAGAAGTATCTTCTTATCTGTCGCCATGGTGAGTTTGAGGTTGAATTTTGCTATTTGCTCTAGGACGGGTGCTCAGGCGCTTAGGAAATGTTCAAAAATGTTCAATTACTGTCACAATATCTTTCAAAGTGAACGGGAGAAGACCATTTTTATAATGATAAGCTTAACCGTTCGCCATGTTTCGGTTGAAAAGACTTCGTGAGGAGTTAATGAGATAGTGGATATAATTGGTCGGTTCCGCCCCCTACGTCGTTATTAGGTAACATTCTCCTACATTCTTTCTTACAAGCTTAACAATAATGGTTATTAAGTCCGAGAGCGAACCCGTTCAGTGTCTCTCGTTTATGTATCTACGCGTGTTATGAACAAATGAATTATTCATATCATATCTACGGTCTCCGGATGACCAAGTCAGTTCGGTGCGGGTCCGTCGAGAACCACTAATACCGAACGAAGTTGCTGTAAATAGATATCGCTTCGGGCTCGCGGGTCGAGGCCGGATATAAGATTCTATCCGCGTTCGGCCAAAAGACTGTACACGTCATCTCTTAACCCCGCAATGGGCTGTTTGTTCAGTTGCTTGATCTCGCACTACACAGGCTATAAGAGTAAATCAGCCCCTCGCGATTGAAACGTAGCTTCGCAGGGAAAAAATCCAAAAAAAAACCAAGAAGATGTATAATATCAATATGGAGGGTTTTACAAGATGCTAAATCAGTATATACGATATCTGCGAATAATAGACGAGATGCACCTGAGAGGTCCATTGTTAGTATCACTTTAACGGCTAATTTGGCCCTATGACTTGCCAAGCTTTTTAGTGACCAATAAAACCGAGGTACTAGAGGGTTGAAAAGAGGCACAGAGCCAAATGGGATATAAACTATGTGTGAAAACGCAAGTCACGATATTACTAAATAAAGTAGTATTATATATCCTATCGGGGTTTTATATATTAATAATGCAGGCTAAAGTTAAGGTTGCATATTTAATAAGCTAATTTATATATAAATATTAATAAATAAGTCCTTTAAACCTATTTAATATTATGGTAGCATATATAAATATTATATTATAATATTAATAAACTTTAATTTATTATTATATATTATTAATTATTTATAACTAGCTTTAAATATTAATACTTTTTTTAGCTATTAAATATATAAATATACTTTAATAAAAAATTAAAATAAAAAAAAAACTATAAATTATTTAATAATAAACTTAAATATTTTATTTGCTTGTTTTATATAAAAATAAATATTATTAGTTTAAAATAACTAGTTTATTATTTATTTAATTAATTAATATGTTTATATATATATAAACTATAAGCTTTATTAATAGCTATTATAATTATTCCGTTTTTAATTAAGTTAATAATTTTTATATAGCTTTGATTTAATTATTAATAAGTATAAATTATTTCTTAATTATAATTATAATAAGCAATTTAATAATTATTATTTTTATAAAAAATATATAAAATAAAATAAGTGCTAGTTTTAATTATTTAATTAAGCATTAATAATAATTTTATTAGATTTTTATTAAATTAAACTAAATTAAATTAAATTATATTTTTAAACGATTTTATAATAATTTAATAGCTTAAAATATTAAAAAGTATAATAATTTTATAATTAAAAAATTAGCTTAAAATGTTTTTTAAAAAAAAAAATAATAATAAAGCTTTTAAGTTTTTTTAAGCTTTAATAATAATAAACTACTTTTAAATATTAACTATTTATTATTTTAAATTTTAATAAAATATAAGCTTTATTTTGCTTTTTTATTATTATTATTAATTTATTATAAGTTTATTATTAAAAAAAACTTTTAATATTTTATTTTATTAAATAGTTTTATTAATTTATTAGCTAAATTGTTTTTTAATTTAATATATATTAGTTTAAAATAACTTTTTTTTATTTTTTAATTAATATAATAATAAGCTATTTAAATATGCTTTTTTTATTTAAATATAGCATTATTTTTTAATTAATTAATAATATTAATATTATTATATAAAAAAATAACTAAGCTTTTTAAAAACGTTTTAAGTTTTTTTAAAAAATTATATATTTAAGCAATATTTTTAACAGCTTTATTTATAGCAATATATTTATTTTTAAAAAAATTTTTTGCTATTATATTTTATTGCTTAAAATATTAAAAAATAAACGAACTATTTATAAATATTACGTATTTAATAATTAATTTGTTATTTTTTAAATTTAAAAAAAATATAATATTAATTATAGCAAAAAGTTTAATATTATTATATGTTTTATAAAAATAATTTTTAATTAACTTTTTATACTTAATATATATATTTAAAATTTTTTATAAATATTTAGCTAGCTGTTTTATTTTATTAATATAATTAAATAATAAATTTATTATAAATTTAGTTTAAATAAATATAATAAAGCTAATATTAAAACATATAATTTAAACTAAAAAATATAGCTTATTAAATAAAAAAGTATATTTAAAGATTTTTTTTTTAATTATAAGCTTTTTTTTATATTTTATAATATATATGTTTTTTTTAATATTTATTAATATAACATATTTTTTTATTAATTTTAATTTAAATAATTTTAATGCTTTAATAATATATTAAAACTAATTAAGTTTTATATTATTATTAATAGCATTTTTAATAATTTTTATATTTAAAAACTAATTTACTTAATTAAAATTATTAGCAAGTATTATACTTTTAATTTTATTAGCTATTTATTTTAAATAATTAAAATTAAATTTTATAAATAAAAAATTATTTATATATAAAATAATTGCTTTATTTATTTTATAATTTTTATAAATAATATTATTTAATTTTAAAAATATAAAACTAATTTTGTTTATAATTTTTTTAGCTTTTATTTATTATTTATATTTAGATTGTTTTAAATTATAAAAAAGTTATAATAAGTAACAGCATAGCGGCTTATATAGTAGCTATGCCCCATATTAGCCCTACTATACTGCTATACTACTAATACTGCCAGTTTATACTGCCTGCATTTATTACACCGCGCATACACACTTAAGCGCGTGTAATCTTATAAAATAGCTTTTTTTTTTCCTTTTTTTTTTTACTTTAGATTTTTAGTATAATATAGCATATATTGCCGCAGAGCCCTGCTTTTATTTATATGCTTAATATAATAATTTAAAGTTATTTATTAATTATATAAGGTATAAGGACTGCTTTTTAATATTTTTTAAAAACAATAAAATAATATAAACCTTTAAAAAAAAAGCCTGTTTTAAAATAAAAGCATATAAGCAAATATAATTTATTAAATAAGACTTAAAAACATTTAAATATTATAAAAGCAAACTTTTTATTATTAATACTTAATAAAAGGTTAGCTTATTTTGTTTTTTAAAAAGCTTTAATTATAAAAATATTATAACGTTTAAAAATAAAAGCAAAAGTAAAATTAAAAAGTAAGCTAAATAAACTTTTAATAAGCTAGCTAAAGATTTTATTAACTTAATTAAAAATTAAAGATTTATTTTTAAACGATTTTATAAAAATGTTGCTTAATTTTATAATTTAATTTTAACTTTAGTTAAAGATTATGTTGCTATATTTTTAAAAAAAAAAAAACTTTGCTTTTTATTTTATATTTTAAACTATTTTAAACAAAAAAGCCTAGCTTAAAATAAACGGGTTAATTAATAAAAAAGTTTTTAATAATATATTATTATATTTTGTTTTATTATTTTAAGAAATAAAAATAATATAACTATTATTAATAATATATTAATAATATATTTAAAACTTATATATTTTATTTTTTAATAATAAAACTTAAGCTAATAAATTAATCGAATAAATTAAAAAATTTAATAAAGTTATTATATAAAAAAAAAAAAAACTTAAAAAACTATATATTATTAAAGCATATAATATTATTTTTATTATAAAAAATAATAAAAATGTAAACTTTAATAAAGTTATTAAGCAAATAATTTTAAAGCTTAAAATAATAACAATAAATAAAAATTATTTTTAAAAGCAATTTTATAAAGCTAATTAATATATAGTAAATTTATTAAGTTATTAAAATAAAACTTTTAGCTTAATTTTAATAAATTAAAAATTTTATAAGTTAATAAAACTAACCGTATTTATTTTTTATAATAACTTAGTTAAAAACGGTATAATTTTTAAAGTTTAGTTATAAAAAATAAAAAATTATATAAAAAATAATACGGATTAATTTTTTATAAATATATTAAAAATAACTAATATTAAATCTTATATTAATAATAAAGTTATTAAATATTTATTATTTTATTTAATTAATATTTATTTTAATATATTAATTATTTCGGTTAAATTAATTATTTATTTTAAAAAAACTTATAAAAATATAAATATATTTAAAAAATTTAAAGCTAATTAAAAAAAGCTTAATTTTAAAAATTATAGTTTTAGTAAGTTTATTAAGTTTAAGATTAATTTTATATGTTTAGCTAGCAAAATAAAACTTAAAAAAAAAAAATAAAAAGAAAACTTTAAAAACAAGTTATTTATTATTTAATTAATAAATAAGATTTTTTTAAAATATTTTAAAAATAACTTTACTTTTAAAAGTTTAATTAAATTTATAATTAAAATAGTTTATTATTTATATATTAATAATTAAAAACATAATATAATTTATAAAGCTAAAAAGTTTTAAAAGCTTAATACTAATATTTATATTTATATTTATATTTACTTTATTATTAAAAAAAAAATAACGTTTATTAATTTATATAATTATAATTATATTTATATTTTTAGTAATAAAAAGCTTATTACGTTATTTAAACTAAAAATTAATAAAAAGTTTTTTAAATTTATTATAAATAAGATTTATATATTAATATATAAAAAAAAATGTTTTAAGTATTAAAAACTTAAATATATATTATATAATTATTTTTATAAAAATAAAAACTTAATTTTTAAAACATATATTATAAATATTATAAAAAAATATAATAAACTTTTTTTTATAGTTAAAAATGTTTTTAAAAATAATATAAAAAAAAAATAACTTTAAAAAAGATTACTTTTTATTTAAAAAATATATTATAAAAAAGAAATAAAATAAATATAATAAATAAATATTTAAACAAAAAACTTTTATTATATATTTATATTATAAATAATAATAGATTTTTTTTAATTATTAATAACTTTTTTAAAAATATAAAAATATAAATATACGTTTATTTAAATACTTTTTTTATTAATAAAATTATAAAACTGCTAAATTTTTTTATAATTAATATATTTAATTTTTATTTAATATTTAAATATAATAAACAAAATAATTAAAACATTTTTAAAGCTTTATTTATTATAATATAAATTTATAATAAAACTTTTAAAAATGTTTTATTATTTATATTAAATATATAATATAATATTATTATTAAAAAGTTATAGTTTAATAAGTATAATGTTTTATTTAATTATAAAAAAAATTAATTAATATTTTTATTAAAATTGCTACTTAATTATTATATTAAATATAATTTAGTTATAAATAATATTAAAAATTAGCTAAAATATTTTAAATATTAATTTAATATTAATAAATAAAATTATAATATAAAAAAAAAAAAAGCTTATAAAAAATAATAAAACAAGTATACTTAATAATATTAAGCTAATATTTTTATTTTAAAATATAAAAAAACTATTAAATATAAGGACTTTATTTAAAAATATTTAAAGAAAATATAACATAATTTAAATAGCGCTCCTTTTTTTTTTTTTTTTAAGCTAATTTATTAAAAAAAAAAAAAGCAAAAAAAGCTAAAAAAAAAATAAAAAGGTATTTTTTTTTTTTAAAAAAGCAATAATATAAAACTTTATTATATATAACGTAATAAAATAAAATAATATAAAAAAAAACTTTTAATAAAAATAATAAACTTTAATATTATAGTTTTTAATTATTTTATAATATATAATAAATTAGTTTATATTATATAAATTATAAATATTTATAAAGTTAATAAAATTATTATTAAAAAAAAAAAAAAAATATTTAAAGCTAAAAAAGCATTTTTTAAAAAAAAAAACAAAAAGTTAAAAAAAAAAGCATTTAAATATATATTTTTAAAATATTATAACTTATTATAAACTTTTAATAAAGTAAACTTTAATAAGCTATTTTTATATTATTTTAAAATAAACTATAAAGTTAAGTTTATTAAAAATAAATTAATAAATAATTAAAATTATAGTTTGTTATATAAAATATTACTAAATAAATTAAAAATAGTTTATAAATATTTTATAAATAATTTTTAAAAAAGTTTTATTAAACTAAATAATATATTATTTGCTTTTTTAATTTTATTTATATAAAAAACTAAAAATAAATTTTACTTTTATATAAATTATTATAAATTAAACAATATTATAAAAAAAAATTAATACTTATTATTTTTTATTAAAAAAACTTTAACTTATATTAATAAAGCAAAGATTTTTATTAAAATTAATATATAATAAGCTTTTTATTATATTAAAATATAAAAAAGCAATAAAAA